>NW_026847660.1:2263690-2311778 GCF_025583915.1 Anolis sagrei ordinatus | reverse complement strand
ACATAGAAAGCATGCAGAGGCCGACCTGCTTGCGGTGAGGCTGAGGTATGTGCGTCCCACAGGGACCCGGTGTCTGGCACAGATATCGATCGGTTCATAGAAGGAATTATCCCCTGCTCCCCGGATCTGAAAGGGAAGCAAAAGGGTCAATTGACAAGGCGGAAAAAGTGGCCCAAAGAAAAGGATGGAGGGACGGTGATGGGTTTCCAGGACGGAAAGCACAGCAATGTGTGTTTACAAATGGGTGGGAGAACGTCAGACCTTGGGGGTTGGAATGTGCTTTGGAGACTGCATTTTGCATTCGAGCAACTGAGCTCTGCATGAGCTTTCAAGGGGATGACGAAGAGGGTTTATGCCACTCTCCCTTGAGGGGTGGATGAGGGATCTCACCTGGGCTTGAGAGCCTGTAGCTGCTGGAGGAAGGTGGTCAGCTGCTGGGGGGTCAGGTCTCCCGTGGCCACTTTCTGCTGGAGGGCATACTGCTGCCGGCTGCAGAGGGAGAGAGGGGAAGAAGAAGAAAGCCCATTCAAGGGGTCAATATAGAAAAAGAGGAGGACGTCACACATGTTGTCCCATCCCCTTCAAACTTTGGCCCTGCTCCAGGTGTTTTGGACTTCAACTCCCACAATTCCTAACAGCCTACCGGCTGTTAGGAATTGTGGGAGTTGAAGTCCAAAACACCTGGAGGGCCAAAGTTTGCCCGTGCCTGCAATAGGTCAACAGGGAAGGCATCCCCAGGTGGGCTGACCCCTCCTCGCCCTCGTGCGTCCTTACCTGTTGACCAGCTGGAGCAGTTGCTGCTGCTGGAGCTGCTGGTAGTGGGCGGCCGCGGCCAGCTCTTGCTGCTTCTTCAAGCGCTCCTGGTCCATGTTCCCCTGGGCAAACGAGAGGCATGGAGAGAAGGAGGGGGAGGGGGTTACACATCCACTACGTATCACACAAAGAGGGAGCAAGACAGACCACGACTGGAGCGCAAACGAGAGAACAATCCTGTTGTGGCAGTTGTTGGGCGAGTGAGCTATCATAGAATCATAGAATCAAAGAGTTGGAAGAGACCTCCTGGGCCATCCAGTCCAACCCCATTCTGCCAAGAAGCAGGAATATTGCATTCAAATCACCCCTGACAAATGGCCATCCAGCCTCTGCTTCAAAGCTTCCAAAGAAGGAGCCTCCACCACACTCCGGGGCAGAGAGTTCCACTGCTGAACGGCTCGCACAGTCAGGAAGTTCTTCCTCATTTTCAGATGGAATCTCCTCATCAACAAAAGACCCTCCTCAAAAATGCACAGTAGAGTCACTTATGAGCAGCAGCGTGACCCAGCACCAGTAGGCCGAAGCAATAAAAAGAACTAAAACACAGAGACTAATGTTACCTCTTCCTTAAGAGATAACACTAACATGGTTGCACTATTTACAACAACGTTTCCATAACACAAATAAACAAATACACAGTAGCTTTACACACAGCAGTCTTCACACTGGAGCTTTCTCACACAAGGCTTCTCTCACACTGAGGTTTACTCACACTTCTCAGGACGACAGTGACTTCGTCAGTTAGTGTCACCTCTGACAGACTTCGGCCCGCCCACTCTCCTCAGGATGAAACTATTGGTCCACTGACTCTTAACAGACTTCGGCCTACCCATTCTCCACAGGATGAAATTATTGGCCCACTGACTCTAACAGACCGGCCTACCCACTCTCCACAGGATGAAACTATTGGCCCACTGACTCTAACAGACTTCGGCCTACCCACTCTCCACAGGATGAAACTATTGGCCCACTGACTCTGACAGACTTTGGCCTACCCACTCTCCACAGGATGAAACTATTGGTCCACTGACTGCTTTACACACAGCAGTGGCCTACCCACTCTCCACAGGATGAAACTATTGGTCCACTGACTCTAACAGACTTCACCTACCCACTCTCCTCAGGATGAAACTATTGGTCCACTGACTCTAATAGGCTTCGGCCTACCCACTCTCCTCAAGATGACACTATTGGTCCACTGACTCTAACAGGCTTCGGCCTACCCACTCTCCTCAAGATGACACTATTGGTCCACTGACTCTAACAAGGCTTTGCCCTGCCCACTCTCCTCAGGATGACACTATTGGCCCACTGACTCTAACAGGCTTCGGCCTACCCACTCTGCTCAGAATGAAACTATTGGCCCACTGACTCTCAACAGGCTTCGGCCTACCCACTCTCCTCAGAATGAAACTATTGGTCCACTTGCTCTAACAGGCTTCGACCTACCCACTCGCCTCAGGATGAAACTATTTGCCCCCTGACTCTAACAGGTTTTGGCCTACCCACTCTCCTCAGGATGAAACTATTGGCCCACTGACTCTAACAGGCTTCGGCCTACCCACTCGCCTCAGGATGAAACTATTTGCCCACTGACTCTAACAGGTTTCGGCCTACCCACTCTCCTCAGGATGAAACTATTGGCCCACTGACTCTAACAGGCTTCGGCCTAACCACTCTCCACAGGATGAAACTATTGGCCCACTGACTCTAACAGGCTTCGCCTACCCACTCTCCTCAGGATGATACTATTGGCCCACTGACTCTAACAGGTTTCGGCCTACCCACTCTCCTCAGGATGAAACTATTGGCCCACTGACTCTAACAGACTTCACCTACCCACTCTCCTCAGGATGAAACTATTGGTCCACTGACTCTAATAGGCTTCGGCCTACCCACTCTCCTCAAGATGACACTATTGGTCCACTGACTCTAACAGGCTTCGGCCTACCCACTCTCCTCAAGATGACACTATTGGTCCACTGACTCTAACAGGCTTTGCCCTGCCCACTCCCCTCAGGATGACACTATTGGCCCACTGACTCTAACAGGCTTCGGCCTACCCACTCTGCTCAGAATGAAACTATTGGCCCACTGACTCTCAACAGGCTTCGGCCTACCCACTCTCCTCAGAATGAAACTATTGGTCCACTTGCTCTAACAGGCTTCGGCCTACCCACTCGCCTCAGGATGAAACTATTTGCCCCCTGACTCTAACAGGTTTCGGCCTACCCACTCTCCTCAGGATGAAACTATTGGCCCACTGACTCTAACAGACCGGCCTACCCACTCTCCACAGGATGAAACTATTGGTCCACTGACTCTAACAGACTTCGGCCTACCCACTCTCCTCAGGATGAAACTATTGGCCCACTGACTCTAACAGGCTTCGGCCTACCCACTCTCCACAGGATGAAACTATTGGCCCACTGACTCTAACAGGCTTCGCCTACCCACTCTCCTCAGGATGATACTATTGGCCCACTGACTCTAACAGGTTTCGGCCTACCCACTCTCCTCAGGATGAAACTATTGGCCCACTGACTCTAACAGACTTCGGCCTACCCACTCTCCACAGGATGAAACTATTGGTCCACTGACTCTAACAGACTTCAGCCTACCCACTCTCCTCAGGATGAAACTATTGGCCCACTGACTCTAACAGGCTTCGGCCTACCCACTCTCCACAGGATGAAACTATTGGCCCACTGACTCTAACAGACTTTGGCCTACCCACTCTCCACAGGATGAAACTATTGGTCCACTGACTCTAACAGACTTCACCTACCCACTCTCCTCAGGATGAAACTATTGGTCCACTGACTCTAATAGGCTTCGGCCTACCCACTCTCCTCAAGATGACACTATTGGTCCACTGACTCTAACAGGCTTCGGCCTACCCACTCTCCTCAAGATGACACTATTGGTCCACTGACTCTAACAGGCTTTGCCCTGCCCACTCCCCTCAGGATGACACTATTGGCCCACTGACTAACAGGCTTCGGCCTACCCACTCTGCTCAGAATGAAACTATTGGTCCATTTTCTCTCAACAGGCTTCGGCCTACCCACTCTCCTCAGAATGAAACTATTGGTCCATTTGCTCTAACAGGTTTCGGCCTACCCACTCTCCTCAGGATGAAACTATTGGCCCACTGACTCTAACAGGCTTCGGCCTACCCACTCTCCTCAGGATTAAACTATTTGCGCACTGACTCTAACAGGCTTCGGCCTACCCACTCGCCTCAGGATTAAACTATTGGCCCACTGACTCTAACAGGCTTCGGCCTACCCACTCTCCTCAAGATGACACTATTGGTCCAATGACTCTAACAAGGCTTTGCCCTGCCCACTCTCCTCAGGATTAAACTATTTGCCCACTGACTCTAACAGGCTTCGGCCTACCCACTCTGCTCAGAATGAAACTATTGGCCCACTGACTCTCAACAGTCTTCGGCCTACCCACTCTCCTCAGAATGAAACTATTGGTCCACTTGCTCTAACAGGCTTCGGCCTACCCACTCGCCTCAGGATGAAACTATTTGCCCCCTGACTCTAACAGGTTTCGGCCTACCCACTCTCCTCAGGATGAAACTATTGGCCCACTGACTCTAACAGGCTTCGGCCTACCCACTCGCCTCAGGATTAAACTATTGGCCCACTGACTCTAACAGACTTTGGCCTACCCACTCTCCACAGGATGAAACTATTGGTCCACTGACTCTAACAGACTTCACCTACCCACTCTCCTCAGGATGAAACTATTGGCCCACTGACTCTAACAGGCTTCGGCCTACCCACTCTCCACAGGATGAAACTATTGGCCCACTGACTCTAACAGACTTTGGCCTACCCACTCTCCACAGGATGAAACTATTGGTCCACTGACTCTAACAGACTTCACCTACCCACTCTCCTCAGGATGAAACTATTGGTCCACTGACTCTAATAGGCTTCGGCCTACCCACTCTCCTCAAGATGACACTATTGGTCCACTGACTCTAACAGGCTTCGGCCTACCCACTCTCCTCAAGATGACACTATTGGTCCACTGACTCTAACAGGCTTTGCCCTGCCCACTCCCCTCAGGATGACACTATTGGCCCACTGACTAACAGGCTTCGGCCTACCCACTCTGCTCAGAATGAAACTATTGGTCCATTTTCTCTCAACAGGCTTCGGCCTACCCACTCTCCTCAGAATGAAACTATTGGTCCATTTGCTCTAACAGGTTTCGGCCTACCCACTCTCCTCAGGATGAAACTATTGGCCCACTGACTCTAACAGGCTTCGGCCTACCCACTCTCCTCAGGATTAAACTATTTGCGCACTGACTCTAACAGGCTTCGGCCTACCCACTCGCCTCAGGATTAAACTATTGGCCCACTGACTCTAACAGGCTTCGGCCTACCCACTCTCCTCAAGATGACACTATTGGTCCAATGACTCTAACAAGGCTTTGCCCTGCCCACTCTCCTCAGGATTAAACTATTTGCCCACTGACTCTAACAGGCTTCGGCCTACCCACTCTGCTCAGAATGAAACTATTGGCCCACTGACTCTCAACAGGCTTCGGCCTACCCACTCTCCTCAGAATGAAACTATTGGTCCACTTGCTCTAACAGGCTTCGGCCTACCCACTCGCCTCAGGATGAAACTATTTGCCCCCTGACTCTAACAGGTTTCGGCCTACCCACTCTCCTCAGGATGAAACTATTGGCCCACTGACTCTAACAGGCTTCGGCCTACCCACTCGCCTCAGGATGAAACTATTGGCCCACTGACTCTAACAGGCTTCGGCCTACCCACTCTCCTCAGGATGAAACTATTGGCCCACTGACTCTAACAGACTTCGGCCTACCCACTCTCCACAGGATGAAACTATTGGTCCACTGACTCTAACCAGACCTCACCTACCCACTCTCCTCAGGATGAAACTATTGGTCCACTGACTCTAATAGGCTTCGGCCTACCCACTCTCCTCAAGATGACACTATTGGTCCACTGACTCTAACAGGCTTTGCCCTGCCAACTCTCCTCAGGATGACACTATTGGCCCACTGACTAACAGGCTTCGGCCTACCCACTCTCCTCAGAATGAAACTATTGGTCCATTTGCTCTAACAGGTTTCGGCCTACCCACTCTCCTCAGGATGAAACTATTGGCCCACAGACTCTAACAGGCTTCGGCCTACCCACTCGCCTCAGGATTAAACTATTTGCCCACTGACTCCAACAGGCTTCGGCCTACCCACTCGCCTCAGGATTAAACTATTGGCCCACTGACTCTAACAGGCTTCGGCCTACCCATTCTCCACAGGCTGAAACTATTGGCTCACTGACTCTAACAGGCTTCGGCCTACCCACTCTCCACAGGATGAAACTATTGGCCCACTGACTCTAACAGGCTTCGGTCTACTCGCTCTCCTCAGGATGACACTATTGGCCCACTGACTCTAACAGGCTTCGGCCTACCCACTCTCCTCAGGATGAAACTACTGGCCCACTGACTCTATCAGGCTTCGGCCTACCCACTCTCCTCAGGATGACACTATTGGCCCACTGACTCTTAACAGGCTTCGGCCTACCCACTCACCTGAGGATGAAACTATCGGCCCAATGATTTCTAAGCCGAAAAGTCGGCGTTATCCATAGACAGACACCTCAAAGGTCATGTGGCTATGGCCATGACTGCATGGAGTGCTGTTACGTTTCCGCTGGAGTGGCACCTATTGATCTACTCACATTTGCATGTTTTCAAACTGCTAGGTTGGCAGAGCCTGGGACTGACAGCGGAAGCTCACGCCGCTCCCTGGATTTGAACCTGCGACCTTCCAGTCAACAAGCTCAGCAGTTCAGCGGTTTAACCCACTGTGCCGCAAATACCTAGTTAATATTTAATATTTCTGACAGCAGTGCCCACAGATTCAACACCCATCTTCCAGTGAAACAGAATCACCCATCAGCAACACAGTCTGATTTTTTTTCATCTAGAAATGGAAGTGATAAGTAGGCAGAGAGTGTGAAGCTGAAGCTAACACAGGACAGGTTGGGCATTCCTTGTCCAGAAGTTTTTTGGATCTTGGGATATCCTGTACTGGGAATACAGTATATGTCAGCCCCATATCCAAGTTGTGTGATAACTTGGAGGTAGGTTCCAAGCTGGCACCATTTTAGCCACTACCAGACTCCAAGCGAGCTATTGTCCTTTCTTTTGTTAGACCACAAAGTTTGGCAATATCAGAAGGTGATCTGAAGACCACGTTTTTCCAGCAGAAACAACAAGCATCTCTCTCAAAAGCCACACCAGCAGAGGAATTTTGGGAGTTCTAGTGCAAAGAGAAGGTGTTTCCATACAGCCTGTACCTGACCCACCACCCCAAGGGCTGCTCTACTTCTTTGCTCCTTCCGCGGCCACCAGACCCCATTGGAGACCCCCCTGCCAGTCCCTCTCCAGGCCAGGTGCTCACCAGTAATGGCGGAGGCGACGGACCCGGAGCGAAAGGCACTCTTCCCCACATCTTGATGACTTCTCCCAGTGGCTGGAAGCCCTCGTCACAGCCCCGCTTGACCAGCAGCGACATGGTGAAGTAGCCGGCCTGGAACCACTCGGCCATCTCCTGCGTGGTGAAGGGACCTGAAGGGGGAGAATGTCGCATCACATGCAGGACAGTGAGCCACGGCACAACCCATGTACCCCTCCCCCAATGTGTGAATGTGTGGCAGTGCACTCCGCAATGCGGCACTCACCTTGGATCTCGCCCTGGGGGTCCTTGTAGAACCACTTCATGGCTGCTTCATGGGAGAGCGGCAAGGCGGCGGCCGTGTTGCGGTGGTCCACGATGGCGTGGGCAAAGTGCTCCTCCTCCAGTGAGCTGTCCTGCAAGGAGGCCACCATCTTCTCAGCTTCCTGGAAATGAGATGAGGGACAGAAGGGTTTGGAATGGAACCTTTCAAGGAGGCAAGAGGGACAGCCAGGTACACAACAAGACGGTTCTCTCGGGGCAGCAGAAGGAAAGGGAGAACGCAGAAGGACTGAGACCCATAGCAGGAGGGATATTGCTTGTCTCAGCCTACTTGCCACAAGAAAACCAAAGTGCTCTTCCAGCAGTCACCAGCCAATCCCTCTCCAATGCCAGAGATACAGCTTAATGGTGTAACATTAGAAAATGTTGACCATTTCCGCTCCCTTGGCAGCCACCTCTCCACCAAAGTCAACATTGACACCGAAATACAACACCGCCTGAGCTCTGCGAGTGCAGCATTTTTCCGAATGAAGCAGAGAGTGTTTGAGGACCGGGACATCCATAGGGAGACCAAGGTGCTTGTTTATAAAGCTATTGTCCTCCCAACCCTGCTATATGCCTGTGAGACGTGGACTGTCTACAGACGTCACATGCAACTCCTGGAACGATTCCATCAGCGCTGCCTCCGGAAAATCCTGCAAATCTCTTGGGAAGACAGGCGGACAAACATCAGCGTGCTGGAAGAAGCAAAGACCACCAGCATTGAAGCGATGGTCCTCCGCCATCAACTCCGCTGGACCGGCCACGTTGTCCAGATGCCCGACCACCGTCTCCCAAAGCAGTTGCTCTACTCCGAACTCAAGAATGGAAAATGGAATGTTGGTGGACAGGAAAAGAGATTTAAAGATGGGCTCAAAGCCAACCTTAAAAACTCTGGCATAGACACTGAGAACTGGGAAGCCCTGGCCCTTGAGTGCTCCAGCTGGAGGTCAGCTGTGACCAGCAGTGCTGCAGAATTTGAAGAGGCACGAATGGAGGGTGAAAGAGAGAAACGTGCCATGAGGAAGGCTCATCAAGTCAACCACGACTGAGACCGCCTTCCACCTGGAAACCGATGCCCTCACTGTGGGAGAAGATGCAGGTCAAGAATAGGGCTCCACAGTCACCTATGGACCCACCAGAACTCATCCTGGAAGACTACCCTACTCGGCCAATGAGGGATCGCCTAAGTAAGTAAAGTGGCGCAAGAAAGACCACTGCCCTCCTCGCAAATGGCACAGGAGTAACATTGAATGCCACAGGAAGGCTATCCTCCCTGCAAATCTGACCCAAAGGGAGGGATCAAAGCAGCCCTTGCATTTGGACCCACGTTCAAGGTTTTGCAGCCTCCCACAGAAGCACAGCCTCTCCTATTTGAAGACTAGTATTCGATTTGACCTATAGGCCCCATTGATATTTGTGCTGCTACAATGCCACCAATCCACTGCTATTGAAAAATGATCTCAATCAATAAATATTTTCTAAAAATATTCAATGAACCTGGCATATTTAATGCCCCCTTAAGAGCTCCCACCCACCCACCCAACCACTGGAGACTCACAGGAGATAAACAGCGGACGGCAGGCAAGGGAATGTCAGAAATATTAAAAACGAGGTAATTTAATTAAAAAATATGAGTCAAGCACTGAAAGAGTTAGTAGGCCGAAGCCTGTTAGCATCAGTGGGCCAAAGCTAGTATCATTGTGAGGAGAGTGAGTAGGCCAAAGCCTGTTAAGAGTTAGTGGGCCAAAGCTTTATTTATATTCTTCTCTATCTCCCCAAAGGGACTCAGGGCGGTTTCCAAACATAAAAGGCCAACAGTCAATTCCCAAATACAACCACAATACATACTAATAAAATTTATACAACCCAACGTATAAATCTATATAAATAAAAATGTAACGTTTGTTTGTGGGATTAACATAACTCAAAAACCACTGGGGGAGACTTTTTTCAGCCTAAAAAAAGGACTAATAAACTAGGCTTATACTCGAGTATATACAGTAATAAGCGAAACAACCATATAAAAACAAACAATTAAAAACAAAAGATTTCACTGGGCAGGACCACATTGAAGGATAAGATTTTAAAACACTGGGAGGTAGGGCAATGTAAAATTACTCTGCTATACATTCATGGGGAGGGTCTTTTGTCATAAGCCTGCTTGCCCAATGGGGAATCCCACCAAGGGATTTGGACAGCCCTTTGGACAGCCGCCCACCTGTTGCAGGTGCTTCATCCCGTCCTCGTCCTCATTGTCCCCAACTACAAATTCAGTAGTAGCAGTAGCAGCGGCTGTGGACGACGGCGTTGGCGCAGGAAGAACAGAGATGGCAACGGGGCTCAGCTGCGTTGGCGGGCTGAGGAGGCCCGGCTCTCCTGCAGAATTAAAGAAGGGTGTGAGAGGAGGACACTGGGCACAAACCAGCACTCTCTGTCCCGCAGGGCTCTTGGTTCTTCTCTGGGGGTCCCCAGTCTCCAAAAAGGAGAGAGGGAAGGCCGGACAAAGATCCCAGTCTCCAAACCATCTGGTCTACGTTTCCCCAAGTTGGCATCATCCCCTCGGGCCATGTTCTGACCCACAAGGTACTCTGGGGAAGCGGCAAAGAGGGGTGCACCTACCGTCCATGGCTTCAGCCTCCTGGTTGCTGCTGGCAGCCATCGGGGGCCCCTCGGCTTTGGAGGAGACTCCTGGGCCGGCCGTTTCACATTCGCCAGTTGGTACGACAGCAGCAGGAGCCATGGAGAAGGGGGGGCCGGAGCGCCAGGGGGCACCAGGGGGGGCCGGCACACTCTCGTCTGGCACTTGCCGGGGCTCCTTCCGCTCTGAGAAAAAGAGTGTTCCAGGGAGCAAGAACAGACCATGAAGTCGAAATCAGCAGCCGGGGAAATGACCCTCCATCCCCAAGGCCGCTGGCCAGGCCTGTAGCGAGGGGGGGGGGGGGTAGGTTCAACAACCCCCCCCCTGAAATTTTTCATGTTAAAAAAAAATAAACGTGGTTTACTTATGAATTTTAACTGGTTAACCCAATTCCCATGCTAAGTCTATGAGATGCAAAAAATTAAGAGTCCCTCCAGAACTGCAAGCACTATCTCTAGCAAATATTGACAATTTATTCACACTGTAATTATTTGCAGCAATAGCTGATGTAGTGAAGCACCCAAGTTTGGGGGGGGGGGGGGTGTTGAATGCTCTCATTAAGGAGGCCAGACTTGGTGGAGGTGGTTGACAGGGGCGGAGGTGCAGGCTATGCTATGCTCTTTGCTTCAGCGTGAGTTAGCAGGCAGGTTTCAATTCCCCCCCCCCCCCGAAATTTTCACCCCCCCCCCCCCCCCCCCAAATTTTCAACCCTCCCTGAAATTTTTTTCTGGCTACGGCCCTGCCGCTGACCACTGCCCCTTACCTCTCTCTGGCCCCTCCTTGGCCGTGGGGCTGACAGGAAGCTCCCCACTGCCCTTCTGGCTCCCGTCCTGAGCCTCCGGCACGTCACCCTCTCCCTCTTCCTCCTCCTCTTCTTGCAGGGGCTGGAAGCTTAACTCCTGATCTTCGTGGGCTGACTCTTTGGGGCTCTTCTGCGGAAGCGGGGGCAGAAGGGGAGACTCCATCGTTAGTTTAGCAAAACATAATAGGCCATCTACAAAAGACATCCCAGGCACCCCTCATCTGCTCGGAGGAGAGGAAGCCGCATTCTGAGGAGACGACGGGAAGGAGCAGAACTACAGCCAGGCCTAACTAACTCTTCCTGCTCTGGTTGTTTTGGACCTCAGCCCCCAAAATGACCCACCGCTGGCCTTACCAGCTGGGGCTGATGGGAGTGTGACCTCTGCAGCCTCTGGGTAGGGCAGGCTGTGCCCATTACTCTGGAATAAACTTCTAGATCAGAGGGGGGCAACTGTGTGAGGCAGGACTCGACCCCGAGGCCTAGCACCACCCCCCAGGTCATGTTAGGGAAAACTACCCTAAATTATAGCAGAGCATCCAAAAACAAACAGGATACAAAAGTTGAGCATCAGCTCATTAGTGAGCAGAGTGTGAAGTGCCGTGTGTTGAGGCTGTAAAGAATTCAGAGCTTAGGAGGCAAACACGAGGAGACGAGGAGCAGGGCCTTCTCAGTGGTGGCCCCTCACCTATGGAATTCATTCCCCGGGGAAATTAGATCAGCGACATCCCTCCTTTCCTTCAGAAAGAAATTAAAAACATGGATGTGGGACCAGGCGTTTGGGCAATCTGGCAGATAAATAAAGGACTGCGACGACGGATAGGAATAGACAATGTGGAACGAAGTATGGACTCTGAGTTGGCGAACGCTGTGCATGAGATTGGCTATTGACTGTGATATATATTGTTGTTTTAATTGTTTAACCGTTTAACTGCTGTTTTTATACATTTATTGTATTATTGTGTAGGCACCGAATTGTGCCATTTTGTAAGCCGTCCTGAGTCCCCCCTCGGGGGTTGAGAAGGGCGGGGTAGAAGTATACGAAATAAATAATAAATAATAAGAGTCCAATCTTTTAAAAAATCACAAAAGGTTTACCGTATATACTCGAGTATAAGTCGACCCGAATATAAGCCGAGGCACCTAATTTTACCACAAAAAAACTGCGAAAACATATTGACTCAAGTATAAGCCGGAGGTGGGAAATGCAGCAACTACTGGTAAGTTCCAAAATAAAATCCAATAAAATTACATCAGTTGAGACATCAGTAGGTTAAATGTTTTTGAATATTTACATCAAACTGTAATTTAAGATACGACTGTCCAACTCTGATTAAACCATGATACCAACCCTTTTCAGTGTAAATATATTTGTACACCCTTCCAATAATAATAGAGTAAAATAATGGAAATGTAATAATAACAGTAATAATAGAGTAAAATAATAAATGTAACAATAACAACAACAATAGAGTAAAATAATGTGTCCAGCTGGAATGTGTCCAGAGGAGGGCGACTAAAATGATCAAGGGTCTGGAGAACAAGCCCTATGAGGAGCGGCTTAAGGAGCTGGGCATGTTTAGCCTGAAGAAGAGAAGGATGAGAGGAGATATGATGAGAACCATGTATAAATATGTGAGAGGAAGCCACAGGGAGGAGGAGGGAGCAAGCTTTTTTTCTGCTTTCCTGGAAACTAGGATGCGAAACAATGGCTTCAAACTACAAGAAAGGAGATTCCATCTGAACATGAGGAAGAACTTCCTGACTGTGAGAGCCGTTCAGCAGTGGAACTCTCTGCCCCGGAGTGTGGTGGAGGCTCCTTCTTTGGAAGGTTTGAAACAGAGGCTGGATGGCCATCTGTCAGGGGTGATTTGAATGCAATATTCCTGCTTCTTGGCAGAATCGGGTTGTACTGGATGGCCCAGGAGGTCTCTTCCAACTCTAGGATTCTATTATTCTAATAAATGTAATAATAGAGTAAAATAATAATAATAATAATAATAATAGAATTAAATAATAAATAATCTTGAGTATAAGCCAAATGGGACTTTTCAGCCTAAAAAAAGGGCTGAAAAACTAGGCTTATACTCGAGTATATACAGTAATTACAATAACAAGAAATAATTACGCATTTTAATAATCAAGAACTGGGTGTGAGCTACTCTAACACCCATCTCTTCTAAGGTTTCAAGAGAGGGAAAATCATCCAAGCACAACATCTCTCCTGACACAACACAAGCAGAGAGAGATCTCAAAGCACACAGCACATACTCTCCAGACTAAAGGGTAAGAAGGCAGATTCAACAAGGCTTACAATGGAAAAGTATCACTTTTAAACAATTAATCAGAATGAGAGCAGAAACGAAGAGGAGAGAGCAAATAGATGATGATAATAATAATAATAATAATCTTTATTTGTACCCCGCTACCATCTCCCCAAGGGACTCGGTGCGGCTTACATGAGGCCGAGCCCACAATACAACAATAAACAATAGCAACAATAATACAAAGCAATAAATAACTCATAAGCAAAAATAAGCAATAAACATTAACAGTAACACGACACATTTAAAAACCTATGGCTGGGCCAAATGTAATAATTAAAATTTTAAAAAAATAATGCTGGGCATGACAAGGTGACATGAAACTGAGATAGAAGTTTTTGAAAAGGGATGAGTGTGCAGACAATCTTAAATCACTAATAAAGAGCGTTTAGGGACATATTGCTGGGAGTTTCCTTATTCTGGGAAGGCACACTGAAACAACCATGTTTTTAGGCTCCTCCTAAAGTTGGGGCTTGCCTAATGTCCTTGGGGAGTGAGTTCCAGAGTCAAGGGGCCACCACCGAGAAGGCTCTCTCCCTCGTCCCCACCAATCGCGCTTGCGATGGTGGTGGGAGCATGAGCAGGGCCTCTCCAGATGATCGAAGAGATCGTGTGGGTTCGTATACAGAGATGCCGTCACGCAGGTAGGCGGGTCCCAAAACGTTTAGGGCTTTGTGGGTATGCACCTGCACCTTGATTGGGACCGGTAAATGAACGGCAGCCAATGGAGCTCCTTAAACAGAAGGGTTGACCGCTCCCTGCAAGGGAGATACATTCCCAACTGTCATTCAGGAGACACGGGGGAAGGGAAACCCTCAGACTATTCTAATGCTAACTAACTTCTCCTCAATGAGGACTTGAGACTTGGGCTACATGATAACAAGGAGTGATGACACTTCTTGTTGTACCTGTAATGTGTGGGTAGTCCTGGGTGGTCAAGAGGGAGGGGCTGAGTGCCGCACGTTAAGAGCCCGAACATAAGGTGCTCCTCCTCCCTCCCTCCCTCCCTCCCTCCTTCGTTGGGACCCCTCTGTACCTTGAGGGACATGAAGGCCCCAGAGGAGTCAAAGGTCCCCATCTCCTCTTCCTCGTCTTCCAAGCACCACTCGGGGAGGCCATCTTTGTCGTCCTCAAAGCTGTCACTGTTGTGCCGATGGCGCCGCCCGCCCCGCGGTTCATCCTCGCGCTCCCGGAAGTCAAAGTCGAACTTCCTGCGGCGCCCTTCACCTCCGTGCTCTCGCCACCCTGCTGAACGAGGTCCTCCGTCTACGGGATCCAGAGGGTGGGAGATTAGTGGCAAGGGGTGGGATGCTTCTGAAGTGTCATCACAGCACCCCCCCTCCTCCTCCTCTGACTGACCAGCAGGACCACCCCTGAGCGCCTCACCTGGGCTAGCCGACCGCCAGCGCTCGCTCTCCCTCCTGGCCACTCCGCTCTGCCGCCAGCTGCCCCCCAACCCAGCCGTAGCAGCAGCACCAGCAGTGCCGCCACTCTCCTCCTCCTCCTCGTGCTCCTCTCTCAGCGTCCGCCAATTGTCGCTGTCCGAGCGGGCAAAGTCCTTCCGGCCTGGAGGGGCTGCCTCTTCGAACGGAGCCCGGACTGAAGGGGAAAGAGAGGCAGAAAAAGATTGCAGAGGAGCTATTTGGGTGGGGGGGGGGTGTGGGAATCGCCTGCCAAGTAGGATGAAAACAGTGCTGTTTGGAATTAGCCCAACCCAAGAGGGAGGAGGAAGAGGAGAAGTGCCATGTTGGCTGTGATCCCAGCAAATTGATCTTTGTCTTGGGAGTGGGTCTAGGAGTGCAGATAACACCCATAATAATAATAATAATAATAATAATAATAATAATAATAACTTTATTTATACCCCGCCACCATCTCCCCAAGGGACTCAGAGCGGCTTACATGAGGCCAAGCCCAACAACACATCAATAAAAACAACAAGGAATAAGCAAAATAAACAATGCAATTAATATAACTCACACATAGACAATAACACACAAGGATTTAATAATAATATTTTTTTTTGTCGTGTCAGGAGTGACTCCTGGTGTGAGAGAATTGGCCGTCTGCAAGGACGTTGCCCAGGGTATGCCTAGATGATTTTATGTTTTTATCATCCTTGTGGGAGGCTTCTCTCATGTCCCCGCATGAGAGCTGGAGCTGATAGAGGGAGCTCATCTGCCTCTCCCCGGATTCGAACCTGCGACCTGTCGGCCTTCAGTCCTGCCAGCACAAGGGTTGAACCCACTGCGCCATTGGGGGCTCAAGAGAGGTGGGAAGGCAAGAGGAGGAGCCCCTGGTAAACATTCAATGCCAATTTGGACATACAACATATACAGACATAGACAGAGGCTATTTAACTTTTTCTGGCCGCCCAGAGAAGCTGTCACTTTCATCGTCCATCTGCGACACTGATGAAGTACTTCCGCATTCCCCGCATGCTTTTTGCTGGAGTGCTTGCTGGAGTCTTTTTTAATGGCCTCATAAATTAGTTAATTTAGCCTCCCCACACTTTAAGGTGGTACCTAATTTTCCTACTTGACAGATGCAACTGTCTTTCGGGTTGCAAAGGTCGACAACAGGCTACACAATTGGTTGGAAACCCACTCCAACCAGGGCTGGCTTCGAACTCATGACCTTTTGGTCAGAGTGATCTTAATGCAGCTGACACTCAGCCAGCTGCGCCACAATCCCGGTGTGGGGCACTGGATTCCCCTACAAATGGGAGCTTAGGACCCCCCCCCCCCCAAAATAAACTTTAAATAAAACCTGCAAAAAATGAGACCCCTGGAAACACTGCCTCCCCATCCACAAGCCATGAAGGCAGAAAGGGAATTCCTGCCGGCAGCTCTTGGTCCCAAAACCTTAAGCCTCCCCTGTTGCACTCCAACGTACCTCCTTCTCGTCGAATGGGCTTCTCAAACCGTCGTTCTCCTCTGCAGGAGATGAGGAGAGGAAAGGAGAGAGGAAAGCAAGCGTTAGAACAGGAGGAAGGAGGACACAGGCAGCCAACCCACCACCACCAAGCCCCCCGAGTATGGGCACCAACCCTTCTCCCTCACCGGTCATCCCGCATTATCACAGGGTGTCTGCGCCCTACACCACTGGAGAAATTACACTGCTTAGCCGGTGTTGCACCACCTGACATCCGCCGGGAAGTAGCAGCCAATAGTGAAAGGACCAAGGCAGAGACATCTCCAGCTCATCCCCTGTTTGGGTATCAGCCAGCACGTCAACAACTTAAATCTAGAAATAGTTTTCTAAGATCTACAGAGACACTCGCTGGAACACCTCAGCAAGCGAGAGTCCAAAAGTGGCAGGCTCAAACTCAGAACTTCAACCAATGGCTGATACCAAATCAGAGACTCCCCCCTGGGCACACAGAGGACTGGGCGACTTGGAAGGCGCTGAACAGACTGCGCTCTGGCACCACGAGATGCAGAGCCAACCTTCAGAAATGGGGCTACAAAGTGGAATCCTCGACATGCGAGTGTGGAGAGGAGCAAACCACTGACCACCTGCTGCAATGCAACCTGAGCCCTGCCACATGCACAATGGAGGACCTCCTTGCGGCAACACCAGAGGCACTCCAAGTGGCCAGATACTGCTCAGAGGACATTTAATCAACTACCAAACTCACACAATTTGTATTTTGTCTGTTTGTTTGGTTTGTTCTGTTAGAAATGTAATATAATTTGAGTGGTTGTCCTGACACGACAAATAAATAAATAAATACCGGTCATCCCAGCTCTGGCTGCGGTGTATCTCGCGGACTGCTCCACGGCCAAATGCTCCTTCCGCCTCTTCAATGCTTCTTTGGTAAAAGCCGCTCTCACCTCGGCCACGGCCTGTTGCAGGCGACAAGAGGCCAGAAAGGGGTCACATCCTGATATCCCCCCCCACACACACACACTTAATTGTCTCCCTCCCTCCCTCCCTCAAGGCAAGAGGAGGGGTCCCTACCTTCCTGTGAGCACCCACCTGGCCTCCCTTCCGTACCTCGGCTTCGCGTGCTGCCCCTCCCCCGGGAGACTCCAGCGGGGGCGGCCCCGGCCCCCTTCCCCATCAGCCTCAGCACAGCAACGCTATTCACAGACATGGAGAAGTTCCTCTGGAGGGGGGAGAGGAGGAGGAGAGAGAAGTTGACAGGGAGGGGGACGTGTTCGGGAGGGGGCTTATTAACAAAAGACCCTCCTCATAAATGCACAGCAGAGTCACTTAGCAGCAGAAGTGTGACCCAGGACCAGGAACCCAAAGTGAGAAAAAGAACCAAAAACACACAGATCAATGTCATCTCTTCCTTAGGAGACTTTTCTTGGGAGCAAAATAATATGGTTGCACTATTTACAAAAATAAATAGATTTCCAGAACACAAATAAGGTTTCCAGAACACAAATAAACAAATACATAGTAACTTTACACACAGCAGCCTTCTTCTCACTGGAGCTTTCTCACACGAGACCTCTCACACTGAGGTTTACCTCACACTCCTCAGGCGACACTACCTTTGGCCTGCTGACTCTTAACTCACTCTTCTCAGGACGACACTAGCTTTGGCCCATTGACTATGTAACAGGCTTTGGCCTATTCACTCTCCTCAGGACGACACTAGCTTTGGCCCACTGAACCTAACATGCTTGGGCCTACTCACTCTCCTCAGGACAACATTAGCTTTGGTCAACTGATTAACAGGCTTTGGCATGCTCACTCTCCTCAGGATGACGTTAACTTTGGCCCACTGACTCTTAACAGGCTTCGGCCTACTCACTCTCCTCAGGACGACACTAGCTTTGGCCCACTGACTCTTAATAGGCTTCGGCCTACTCATCCTCCTCAGGACGACAATAGCTTTGGCCCACTGACTCTTAACAAGCTTTGGCCTACTCACTCTCCTCAGGACGACACTAGCTTTTGCCCACTGACTCTGAATAGGCTTCGGCCTCCTCACTCTCCTCAGGACGACACTAGCTTTGGCCCACTGACGCTTAACAGGCTTCGGCCTACCCACTCTCCTCAGCATGATGTTAGCTTTGGCGCACTGACTCTAACAGGCTTCATCCTACTCACTCTCCTCAGGACGACACTAGCTTTCACCCACTAATTCTTAACAAGCTTGGCCTACTGACTCTTAACAAGCTTCGGCCTACTCGCTCTCCTCAGGACGACACTAGCTTTCGCCCACTAACTCTTAACAAGCTTCGGCCTACTCACTCTCCTCAGGACAACACTAGCTTTGGCCCACTGACTCTTAACAGACTTTGGCCTACTCACTCTCCTCAGGGTGACACTAGYTTTGGCCCACTGACTCTTAACAGGCTTCGGCCTACTCACTCTCCTCAGGACACTAGCTTTCGCCCACTAACTCTTAACAAGCTTCGGCCTACTCATTCTCCTCAGGATGACGCTAGCTATGGCCTACTGACTCT
Source organism: Anolis sagrei ordinatus (assembly GCF_025583915.1). NCBI lineage: Eukaryota > Metazoa > Chordata > Lepidosauria > Squamata > Anolidae > Anolis > Anolis sagrei. Next base: position 2,292,991 of record NW_026847660.1, on the reverse strand, counting down.
TAACAAGCTTCGGCCTACTCACTCTCCTCAGGACGACGCTAGCTATGGCCTACTGACTCTTAACAAGCTTCAGCCTACTCCCTCTCCTAAGGACGACACTAGCTTTAGCCCACTGACTCTAACAGGCTTCGGCCTACTCACTCTCCTCAGGACGATGCTAGCTATGGCCTACTGACTCTTAACAAGCTTAGGGCCTACTCACTCTCCCCAGGACAACACTAGCTTTTGCCCACTGACTCTTAATAGGCTTCAGCCTACTCACTCTCCTTAGAACGACACTAGCTTTGGCCCACTGATTCTAATCGGCTTCAGCCTACTCACTCTTCTCAGGACGAGACTAGCTTTGGCCCACTGACTCTTAATAGGTTTCGGCCTATTCACCCTCCTCAGGACGATACTAGCTTTGGCCCACTGACTCTTAATAGGCTTTGGCCTACTCACTCTCCTCAGGAAAACACTAGCTTTGGCCTACTATTTCTTTATTTGTTTATTTCAAATATTTATATCCTGCCCTTCTCAACCCTGCAAGGGGGGGGGGGGGGGGGGGGGCGACGACTCAGGGCAGCTTCCAGCCGGCATGATTCGATGACTGCATGAGTACATAACAATACATAATAACAATCCATTCAATTACAATATACTTAAATATAACAGTCACATGGCCTTATCTAGCCAAGATTCCGAAATCGGAGACATCAAGCTAACTCTAACAGACTTCGGCCTGTTCACTCTTTCAGTGCTTGACTCACACTTTTGTAATAAAAAATACTAGTTAATATATAATATTTCTGACAGGAGGAACACCTGGATTCTGCTCCATGGCTGCCTTCTCAATCTGGACAAGCCAAAGTCCCCTTTCAGCTCTAGAACCACAGAGGTGGGAGGAACCCCCAGGCAGGAATCCATAACCCAAAGCCTTCCTGACAGATGCCCATCAAAGCCTTTGTTTAAAAACTTCCAGAGAAGGAGACTCCCAGGCAGGAGTGGATTCCTCTGCCAAACACCTCCTGCTTGGGTGGAATCTCTTTTCCTCACCTGTTCTTCTTCTGTCAATGGCAGCAACGCCAAGGGCTGTAGGGGATCATCCTGGAGAATGGCAGAAAACTCTTTGTCCTGGATTTCCTCTGGGACCTGAAAGGACAGGCGACACGGGGAGGAGGAAGCGAGAAAACATTACTGGCCTGCATGGGCTCCTAGTGGTTGCTTTCGGGAGAAGACACAGAAAGGGGGGGTGGGTGGTGGATGGACAATATAAACAGCGGCTCTCAACCTGGGGGTCGCATCCCCCAGGGGGGTCGCCTGGCCATTTCGGAGGGGTTGCGAGGACGCCTCCATTATAATAATAATAATAATCTTTATTTGTACCCCGCTACCATCTCCCGAAGGACTCGGTGCGGCTTACAAGAGGCCGAGCCCAAATACAACAATAAAAACAACAGCAACAACAACAACACAATAACTCAAAAAACAAAGCAATAACAAAGAATAGCAATACATTAACAACATCCAATGATGCAATTAAAAATAATGGCCGGGCCAAATGTAATAATTAAAATTAAAAATGCTGGGCATGACAAGGTGGGGTGTTTGGAGGGGATGGGCATGCAGATATCCTGGATCTCTAATAAAGTGCATTGGGACATAATGCTAGGAGTTTCCTTATTCTGGAAAGGCACACTGCAATGATGGGTTTGGGGGGTTTCTTTTTTGGGGGGGGGGCATAGTGCTAAGGGTTCGTTTTCCTTATTCTGGAAAGGCACACTGGAACAACCACGTTTTCAAGCTCCTCCTAATGATTGCTAGCAACGGGGCCTGCCTGATGTCGTTAGGGAGAGAGTTCTAGAGTCGAGGGGCCACCACCGAGAAGGCCCTATCCTGTAGGCCCCACCCCAAGGTGCGGGCCAGGTGAGGGTTCCTTCGCGTGAGGCCTGGCCTTGCGCAAAGGCTGCCTTCCCCTCTTGCCACCCAGCGAGGGTGCGAGGCAGGCGAGGGGCCCTCCGCGCAAGGCCTGGCCTCGCGCAAAGCCCGCCTTGCCTGCTTCGCATTCTCGCCATCTGGGAGTTCTGTGTGGAGGTCTCAGTGGTCTGTGGAAGTCAGCGCTGAATCGGTTGAAGGTACTGCAAATCCATATTTTTTCTAATTAATCATGATGCTTTAATTATGTTGAATTTGTAACAATTAAAACACATCCTTCATATCAGATATATACATTACGATTTGTAAAAATGCGGCGGATCGTCTTCTCGCTGGGGTGCCGGCGAGGTGTCGTATCACCCCAATTCTACAACAGCTGCACTGGCTTCCGATTGAGTACCGGATTACTTTCAAGGTGCTGGTACTAACCTTTAAGGCCTTATGTGGTCTGGGGCCGGCGTACCTGAGGGCCCACTCATCCCCTTACCAACACCAGAGATTACTTCAGTCCGAAGACCAAAATTTGCTTGAAGTCCCCAATATCTGGACTTATCATCTGTCCTCTACTAGGCAGAGAGCCTTCTCGATTGTGGCCCCTTATTTATGGAATGCCTTGCCAGTTGAAACCCGAACCATCCAAGAGCTACTTGCTTTTCAGAAAGCCTGTAAAACCTTTCTCTTCTGACAAACTTTCAATGGGTGAATAACTTGGGACTATGTCTGTTCTTGTTTTTATTGTATTTTAAGGTTAATTGTATTGTTGTAATCTACTGCTGTAAACAGCTCCGAGCCATATTGGGAGTAGCGGTATACAAGTCAAATAAATAAATAAATGTAGCAAAATTACAGTTATAAAGGAGCAATGAAAATAATTTTATGGTTAGGGGTCACCACAACATGAGGAACTATATTTAGGGGTCCCGGTGTTAGAAAGGTTGAGAACCACTGACTATAAAGCAAACATCCCCATGAAGAGCCTCAAGGATTTGCAGGATATGGAGAAGACAGCAGCCATCTTCAGGCCCTTGGGAAGGAGATGCCAGAGAGCAGGATTGTTTACCTTGTTGTCTTTGATGTAAAGTGCCAGCATCTCTTCCCGCCCATATCGGTATTCTGCGAGTTTGTACTTTGGCATGGCAGGGGAGGGAGGGGGGGACGCGACACTCCCGCCACTGGAGAGCGCCCGAAGCCTGAAGGGAGACAGAAGGAGGGCACAGGTGGAGGCAAGGCACAGCCTAGAAAGGGTCAGCATCACATAACCCAAAGGGCGGGGGGATCCCCCAAAGAAAGCCAGCCACATCTCCCAATAGGATGAAGGCGGTGTGGGCCCTTCATGGCCCCTGTGCATCCCCCTGCCCCACAACTTCACTCCTTCCTCCCCCCCACCCAACCAAACTCAACGTACCACTCTGGCCCAAAGTTCAGGGTCTCAGCTGCCATCCTACTGCTCCTTGGCTGCGCTCTCTTCCTCTCGTTGGTTGCGTCTCTCTTCCTTTTCTTCTCCAACAACCTTGGGGACAAGAGGAGTGTTAATGGCACGCACAGGGAAAGACGGCATGAGGGCGCAGGGCTACTGTGCCCAAGATCCTCTTGTTACCAAAGTGGAAAGGCTAGAAAATGCATTACAAAAGCCTTAGACGCAGGGTTTCTCAACCTGGGGGTTAGGACCCCTGTGGGGGTCGCGAGGGTGTATCAGAGGGGTCGCCAAAGACCATTAGAAAACACAGTATTTTCTGTTGGTCATGGGGCTCTGTGTGGGAAGTTTGGCCCAATTCTATCGTTGGTGGGATTCAGAATGCTCTTTGATTGTAGGTGAACTATAAATTCCAGCAACTACAGCTCCCACATGTCACGGTCTATTTTTCCCCCAAACTCCACCAGTGTTCATATTTGGGCATATTGAGGATACCTGCCAAGTTTGGTCCAGATCCATCATTGTTTGAGTCCACAGTGCTCTCTGGATGTAGGTGAACTACAACTCCAAAACGCAAGGTCAATACCCACCAAACTCTTCCAATATTTTCTATTGGTCATGGGGGTTGTGTATGCCAAGTTTGGGTCCATTTCATCATTGGTGGAGTTCAGAATGCTCTTTGATTGTGGGTGGACTATCAATCCAGCAACTACAACTCCCAAAATCAATTCACCTGAACCCCACCAGTATTCAAATTTGGTCGCATTGGGTATTTGTGCCAAATTTGGTCTAGTGAATGAAAATACATCCTGCATATCACATATTTACATTACAGTTCATAACAGTAGCAAAATCACAGTTGTGAAGTAGCAACAAAAATAATTTTATGGTTGGGGGTCACCACAACATGAAGAACTGTATTAAGGGGTCGCGGCATTAGGAAGGTTGAGGAACACTGCCTTAGAGGACATGCAAAGCAGGGGAATGGTAAGACAGAAAGAAGAGGGGCTTGCTGCTAAAAATAAGAAGGGGTCATATATATGCCTTCGTCAACCATCCAGCCCACTTATGTTATACCTTAAAGACTCTGCCTTGGATCGTACCCTCCTGTCGTGAGGCTGCTTTCAACAGCAGGGGACCTGCAGAAGAGGAAAAACGATAAGGTCACAGAGAGGCCCACCTCTCAAACCCTTTATTGAAACTGGAGGCGTGGGCAAAGACCGTTTGTTTGTTTATTTACAGTATTTCTATCTTGCCTTTTTCAGCCAGAATGCGACTCAAGGCGGCTTCCAAATTAGCAGCAGTTAGATGCCACAACAACAATAAATACCTTTAAAATATTTGACATGACATAATAAAAATCCATATAAAAAAACCCTTAAAAAAACATTAAAAACATGTAATCACCTACAACAGTGGTTCTCAACCTGGGGTCCCCAGATGTTTTTGGCCTACAACTCCCAGAAATCCCAGCCAGTTTGCCAGCTGTTAGGATTTCTGGGAGTTGAAGGTCAAAAATGTTTTGATATTGTTATTGTTTATTGCTTATTGTGTATTTTCTGTTTTTGAGTTTATTTTAACTGTTTTGTATTGATTATTGTTATTGCTTTTGTTTATTGATGTGCTGTGGGCTTGGCCTCATGTAAGCCGCACCGAGTCCCTTGGGGAGATGGTAGCAGGGTACAAATAAAGTTTTATTATTATTTATTTATTATTATATTATATAATAATTATCCAGAGGAGGGCGACTCAAAATGATAGGGATCTGGAGAACAAGCCCTATGAGGAGCGGCTTAAGGAGCTGGGCATGTTAGGCCTGAAGAAGAGAAGACTGAGAGGAGATATGATAGCCATGTATAAATATGTGAGAGGAAGCCACAGGGAGGAGGGAGCAAGCTTGTTTTCTGCTTCCCTGGAGACTAGACGCAATGGAGCAATGGCTTCAAACTACAAGAGAAGAGATTCCATCTGAACATGAGGAAGAACTTCCTGACTGTGAGAGCCGTTCAGCAGTGGAACTCTCTGCCCCGGAGTGTGGTGGAGGCTCCTTCTTTGGAAGCTTTTAACAGAGGCTGGATGGCCATCTGTCAGGGGTGATTTGAATGCAATATTCCTGCTTCTTGGCAGAATGGGGTTGAACTGGATGGCCCAGGAGGTCTCTTCCAACTCTAGGATTCTATGATTCTATGAAATAAAGTTTTATTATTATTATTATTATTATTATTATTATTATTATTATTAAAAACATCTGGGGACCCCAGGTTGAGAACCACTGACCTACAATGCCTACAAAACCTTGGGTCAGTGCCCAAGAGTCAAAGCCAAACAGTCTGGGCCTCTAAGGTGGGCTTGGCCTTCAGTTCTACCTGGGCTGGTTCCGGCTTTCCACTGCCTCTTTTTGACCAGGGGATTGGGAAGGAAATCCAAAACAGAAACAAATATCGCAATTTCAACCCGGGAGAACAGGCTACCCCTGTCTTGTAGAACATGACGGAGAACTCCCTAACTGTGTGAGGGAGAGAGTTGTTCAGCAGTGGAACTCTCTGCCCCAGAGTGTGGTGGAGGCTCCTTCTCTGGAGGCTTTTAAACAGAGGCTGAATGGCCATCTGTTTGGGGGGGGGGGGGGGGGGGGCTTTGAATGCGATGTACGCATTTATTTATTTATTATTGTTTGTTTAGAGCTTTTATAACCCGGTCTTCTCGACCTCCGAGGAGGGACTCAGGCCAGCTAACAACAGAGAATCAATATACAAATAAACTAAAGCATAATAACATCATAGTACATTAATACATTAAAACACATTAAAATACAGATCAAGAATTACATAACGCCAATTCATCAAGGTAAATCACAAATTCACCACCATCCGCCTTGGGGTCAACAGTTATTGATTCAATCATCAATCTGAGAATGCCAAGATTTTACCATCTTTCTGAAAGTCAGGAGGGAGGGGGCAGATCTGATCTCTATGGAGAGAGAGTTCCACAGCCGAGGGGCCACCACCGAGAAGGCCCTGCCTCTCGTCCCCACCAGACACGATTGCGAAGGTGGTGGGACCGAGAGCAGGGCCCCTCCAGAAGATCTTAACAACCTTGATGGTTCGTAGGGGAGAATCCGTTCGGACAGGTAAACTGGGCTGGAGTCATTTAGGGCTTTATAGGTCAACACCAGCACTTTGAATTGTGCTCGGAAACCGATTGGCAGCCAGTGGAGCTGACGCAGCAGAGGAGTAGTATGCTCCCTGTACCCCGCTCCTGTTAGTAATCTGGCTGCTGCACATTGGACTAGTTGTAGCTTCCAGGCAGTCTTCAGAGGCAACCCCACGCAGAGAGCGTTGCAGTAGTCTATACTATGCTTCTTGGCAGAATGGGGTTGACTGGGTGGCCCATGATGTCTATTCCACCTCTAGGATTCTATGCTCCAGCCACCTGTTTATGACTCCCCCCCCCCCCCCCCCCCCCCCCCCAAAGACAAAGCACTCAGTGAAAGAAGGGACGCTCACCCCAACGGCAGCCTCCCAAGCGCTACTCTTCCCAATTGGCAGAGGCAGTCAGTAGGGTAAGCAGAGAGCGCGCTGGCACAGCGGCAGGAGAGAAGGCAAGGAGGAGGGAAGAGTCCCAGCCAGCCGCAGCGCCTCCTCTTCTACGACGCAAATGACCCCAGCGAAGCCGCTCCGGCGCCCAGTCCGGCCCCAGGCCTCCGGAGACCTCCCAGGAGGCGGTGCGGCCTTGGCCCCCACCACAGAGACCGGCGGCTCAGTCCACGTTGGAGAAAACCTCTGGAAGAGATGGACAAGAAGTACGTTACACTTGCTGATGAGCCAATGACCCTCGTCCCTGGCTGGCTTTAAGAGGGGGCCAAACACAAGCTAGCTTCCCTTCATGGGGAAAGGCTCTACCCCAGGACCATTTCCAATCAAGAGAGCCAGGTATCAATTTGTCCAAGCTGGAACACCCTCTCCCACTTGTACTTTTTACATTTAAAAGAGAAGACAGGGGTTAGGGAAATGCTGAAGCTGCCCGGGAGTCAAAGGCAAGGCAGGGTGAGGAGCAGAGATATATGCACACAGCCAGCCACTTCTGGCCTGGGAGACTGACCTCCTTGCCCACCTCCCAAGTTCCTGTCCAACTGTCTGCCCAGCAACGTCTTCTCAATTTATTTATTTACAACATTTATATGTCGCCCTTCTCACCCCAAAGGGGACTCAGAGTGACTTACAAGATATATATAAGTATAATATATTACATTATTAGCATAGTACAATATCAATATTAAATATTACTATATTGTACTATACCATTATATTGTAATGATATTAGTAATATTAAATTCTATATAAATATATAATTATAATAGTGTTATTAGTATTCACCACACTAAAACAGTAAATGTGGCTCTTAATGAGAATGCTGCATTATCACGGGGTGTCTGCGCCCTACACCACTGGAGAAATTACACTGCTTAGCCGGTATTGCACTACCTGACATCCGCCAGGAAGTAGTAGCCAATAGTAAAAGGACCAAGGCAGAGACATCTCCAGCTCATCCCCTGTTTGGGTATCAGCCAGCATGTCAACGACTTAAATCAAGACATAGTTTTCTAAGATCTACAGAGACACTCGCTGGAACACCTCAGCAAGCGAGAGTCCAAAAGTGGCAGGCTCAAACCCAGAACCTCAATCCATGGCTGATACAACATGAGGGACTCCCCCCTGGGCACACAGAAGACGGGGCGACTTGGAATGCGCTGAACAGACTGCGCTCGGGCACCACAAGATGCAGAGCCAACCTTCGGAAATGGGGCCACAAAATGGAATCCACAACATGAGAGTGTGGAGAGGAGCAAGCCACTGACTGGTTGCCCTGACACAATAAATAAATAAATAAATAAAATTAGTATTATATTGCATTACATTAGATCATAAATATTGTATGTATATACAATATGTTATATTACATTATGTTATATTATTAGCATTTAATAGAATATCAAGTCTGCAAACTTTGTGTTTTGTTTGTTTTTAATGCAATACAACTGTTTTGGTTCGCTCCTGACACGATAAATAAATAAAGGATTGACTGGCCTAGCAGTTTCAAGGTCTGGCTTTTTACTATTTCCGGAACATGGCCATATAGCCCGAAAATCCCACAACAACCCAGTGACTCCAGCCATGAAAGCCTTCAACAATATAATGCCACCACATTGTGCATATGCAAACCTCATCACACCAGAGAATGGATCCTCTCCAAACCCAGTTTCTGCCTCTTGCAGAACTCTGGGGCCTACAGTCTAGTGAGACTTAAAGGTCCTCCCTAAACTACAAACCCCAGAACTCTGCAGGAGGCAGAAACCAGACATAAAGTGGATTCATTCTCTAGTGTGATGAAGGGGTAGTTTTACTTTTGGGGTGGCCATGTGTCGCAAACAACTTGATGGCACACAAAATGCACAATACATACAATCCTTCCTGCCTTGAAAAAGGGTTGTTAGACTGGGTGGCCCTTGAGGTCTCTTCCACCTCTAGGATTCTATCCGTACACCGAGTATTGTTGTTGTTGACTCTACACTGCCATTAGTATTGACAGCTTTAAAAAGCAACAAAATCCAAGGAGGAAGAGGAGGTTTACCAACGTCTCTTGGCCATACCTCTGATTGAAAACTGTGATTGTGCTTGGGCTTTGTGGGACCATGATGGCCCAGTTAACATCACTGGCCACATAATCAACTCACAGATTTTAGTGAACCTTCGTTGGCTTCTGTAAATTGATGCTTATGTTTGATGTTTATGTTAGATGTAATTTATGTGATAGATTATGTTTTATTTAACTTTAGGTGTTATGTTATACTTGCTTTTATATGTTGCTTTTATATGTTTGCACTATTGTGTTTGCATTTGCTGTTGCATTGGATGTTGGCCTTTTTTGTTTGTTGGAATCCAGCCTGAGTCCCCTCGGAGAGATAAAGTGGAATATAAATGGTTTTTTTCCTAACTAGTTCTATTATAAAAAACATGGAATACATTTATTAATCTGCAAAAACTTTGCTTTTGTGGGACATCCTGCAGCAACACATTTTGCTAGTTTCTCACTGAATATCTTATATTTGCTCCAAGTCTCTGTCCTGTTTAGGTAAGAGAACTATTGTAGCTTCCTCCCAGGACCCTGGCATCTCTCCTTTTTGGAGTACTTGATTCATTGTAGAAAGCAATAACGGGCCTAATTCTTCTTTATATATCTTGTAAAACACAGCGGAGAATCCATCTGGACCTGGGGCTTTATTTTATTTAGCTTTATCTATGGCTGTATTCAATTCTTCCCATGCTATTTGTCTGTCCAGGTCTAATTTCATATCTTCTGTGAACTTGGTGACCTTCATGTCCGCTAGGTATTGCTCTATTTTTTAGTCTTATTTAGTCATGACCAAAATAATAACATTAATAATAACAACAAATAAGTAGTTAAAAGACTGCAAGTTGTGAAGAAACGAAGACGTAAAGTCATTACCAAGAAGAATATGCTTTGACCTGGGAAACCTGGAAGTACGCTATGCTGCTGGAGACCAGCGCAGTGGTCACCAGGGCACCTTTTCCCTCCCCATCTTTACCCCTCTATCTTTTCCTACTTTTTTCTTCTTCCTCCCTTTCTATGTTCTCACAATTCAACCTATTTTCTTATTGTTCCACCACTTTCCATGTAAACCGAGGCTTATCATTACTGTTTCTTTTTATCGTTTATCACTTTCAATCATGCTCCACTCTAGGGAGCACATATTCTAAATAAAAAAACTTAAAAAAAAACTTTTTGAATTTTTCTTATGTTTGTAATTGTCTCTCCTTTGTGCCTTTATCTTGGCAATTAGTGGTCTCCTCCTATGATCTTTCACTTGCCATGCCAAGAGCCTACCAGGTTTATTTGTATTTTCAAAGAAATTATGACTATTATACATAATTTTCTTTTTTAATTCATTTGATAAGAATAACTCATATCACTTCTGAATTTTGGCTAACTCTTGTTTGGCTCTTTTCTTGTCCCCCTTAGACTTCTCTAATTCTTTTTCTTTCTCTCTAATTTTAGTGTGCATCTCTAATTGCATAGTTTCTTTTTTTTACACCAAATAGCATGTTTTTGAATTAATAGACCTCAATGAATATCTCATAAGAGTGCCGCACACCAGAGTAGGAACACCTCTGACCTTAAACACCACACCAGCTTGGTAAAATCAGCATGCAGTTTACTATAGAATATATGTAGTCAAAGCAGTAAAAAGTAGCAAAACTGTAAAAGTCCAAAATCCAAGATAGTCCATAAGCTTCAAAGGGAAACAAGATCCATTAGAACATAGAAATCCATGAAGCAAGGCCCTTAAAATCATGAAACAAAACAGCAGGAAAATCCTATAGGCAAAACATAAGCTTGGCAAAAACTTGATACATGAAACTCAGAGCACTTGAAAGCAAGACTGTGATAAAATAACAATGTTGCCTCAACTGAATCATTATAAACCTTTTCCAGAACCCAAAACTGAAAGGAAAGCATTCTTCGTGACTTTCCCACTAGATAACGGTTTGTTATCTTTCTTTTCCTGTAGACGACGTGATCGCCTCAGACTCTGAAAGCTCTGCCTCTGTTTACTAAAACTTTGCTTTCTGTCCAAGGTTGCACTATCCTCGCCCTTGTTAACTCATGCACCTGACAAATCAATCTCAGCATCATTTTCAGACAGTTGCTCTGAGAAAAGCAATGAAAGGCCTTTCCCAGGAATGTGGCCTTGTCAATCTTCCTGAAACAGTTCAGCCGTTTCTTCTGATCTTAGTTCAGGCCCAAGCAGCCCCTCATCCCCAATACCATCTGAAACATTCCCATCATGAACATCATTCCCATCAGCATGAACATCAGACACAATCACAGGCTGAACAGACTGACATTCAACATAAAGAGTTTCAACCAATTTAACCTAACTTGTGGCAGCCACGTAAATCAAGTTTCTGGAGTAGAACTACTTTCAAAGTAAGTGCCGCACAATTAAACAGGAAAAAACACTTTCAAAGCAGGAACAGATTTTTTTCACATTTTATTACATAGTGTAATAGGTGGTCGCTCTATTTTGCCCAATTTTCTTTATACCAGAAGTAGGAAAACTCTCACGTTCTGAAAGCTTCCATCATCCCCAGCCATTGCCTATCCTGGCTGGGACTGATAGGAATTGCAGTCTAATAGCCCTTAAAAGGTTGTGGCCCGCAGCTCGATCCGACTGCCTGGGCCTCTTCCAAGGCAGCGATCAAAGGTGACTAGATAGTAAAATGACTAATAAAAGTTTCAGTGAGAGTAATGAATAACAACTACCATCACGACAGAGTGCCCGGCCACCATTCTGGAATTCATTCAATAGGTTGCCTCCAACTGGAACAAAACAACAGCACTCCAGGCACAATTAAACAACATACATACTCAAGATGAATAGACAACATGTGCACGCACACACATAAAGCATGTACAGTGTTCCCTCACTTATCGCGGGTGTTACATTCCAGGACCACCCGCGAAAAGTGAAAATCCACAAAGTAGGGACGCTCTCTCTCTCTCTCTCTCTCTCTATATATATATATACATATACACTAGCCGTCCCCTGCCACGCATTGCTGTGGCCCAGTCTGTGTATATGTGTTTGTGTCTGTATATATGTGTATATGTGTGTATATATATATTTGTGTGTATGTGTATATATGTGGTTTTGCGCATGCGATGTAATGTATTTTTTATTTTTGGCTTTTTAAGTCTATTCCGCTGTGTTTTTCAGTGTTTTTATGAGTGATGGTCACTTCTTGGCCTGATAGGTGTCTTGTGTCCAAATTTGGTGTCAATTCGTCCAGTGGTTTTTGAGTTGTGTTAATCCCACAAACGAACATTACATTTTTATTTATATAGATACTAGCTGTCCCCTGCCATGCGTTGCTGTGGCCCAGTCTGTGTAGATGTTTTTTGAGTGTGTAGATATTTGTGTGTATGTGTCTAAATGTGTGTTTGCACATATAGATTTTTTAAGCATGTGTTGTAATGTTTGTTTGGTTTTTTTTGTTTTTGTTTTGCTTTTAAAGTCTATTCTGCTGTGTTTTCCAGTGTTTTTATGAGTGATGGCCACTTGTCGGCCTGATAGGTGTATTGTGTCCAAATTTGGTGTCAATTCGGTCCAGTGGTTTTTGAGTTCTTTTAATCCCACAAACTAACATTATATTTTTATTTATATAGATATATCGCATTCCGAGGAGAGATTTAAAAGCATTGCACACCTTTTTTTGGGTTAGGTATAAGGAAGGGGCTATAAGGCTATGATTTACATACTGCTTTGTATTTCCTCTCTCTCTCAATCTCTCTCTCTCTCTCTCCCCCGAGAGGGAGGGTGAAACCCCCTTCCACACTCCATTGTTGACAGGAAGCAAAAACCCGCGAAACAGCGAGTCCACGAAAAGTGAACTTAATAGCAAGAGAACACTGTATTTTTGAAAAGTGTACATACAGGAATATGAATATATAACATATGTGTATGACATACACTCAATCTACTTGATGCATCATGATATACAATTAATCCAGGCATGAGCAAACTTTGGCCCTCCAGGTGTTTTGGACTTCAACTCCCACAATTCCTAACAGCCGGGGGAGTTGAAGTCCAATTGTGGGAGTTGAAGTCCAAAACACCGGGAGGGACAAAGTTTGCCCATGCCTGGATTAAGGAATATCAGCAGGAGAGGGTTATTGTTGTGTTTGAACTCCCAAAGGCATTTCAAGGTAAAGACTCTGGGAAAGAAAGGCCTTTCCTGCAAAGCTTAGAGAAGTTCCTTTTTTAGAACCAGAACTCCTCAGACCTTTCCAACTCCAATTCTGGAAAGCTGCCCCCAAGAAAACAACTCCTCCGAGCTTGGTCTTTGCTGCTTCAGAAACAAAACCTGTTACAGTCCTTGCCTGAGCTCAGGCCCAAATGTCTTACAACAGAATGGAAATTCTGAGTCTTTTGGCCGGCCTGTAAATGTGGAGTTGACATTTCCTGAGAGTGATCCTTGCAGGAGGGCCGAAGAAGTGATCCATCCTGTTACCAAGGGCTGCAAAAGGGATGCATAAATCCTGCCCTGCTTCTGCCTGAGCTTCATCTCGCAACTATTTCCTACTGGCAAGCAAGGCTATTATGGGATTAAACTGCTGAAGAAGAGAGAAGAGCAAACAATTTGGAACAATTCAGGTCTTCTGTCTCCATCAACTGGCAAGAGGGAATCCAAAAGGGAATTTGAGGGGGACCCACCCCCAAAGACCCAAAAAGGGGGAAACTAAAGAGCACAGAGTTGTGCTTGCATCGCCCAGAGATGTGCTTGCATCACCCTTATTTCTTTATTTATCATGTCAGGAGCAAACCAAACAGTTGTATTGCATTTTTAACAAACAAACAAACAAAACACAAAGTTTGCAAGCTTGGTAGTTGATTAAATGCATCGCCCTGAAGTCCAGGGACATGCGACTAGGAACAAAACACCACTGACTGCCTTCTTGCATCAGGAACAAAATACATTGTCAATGCATGTGCTATGAGAACTGGGGGGCACAAAGAGATCAAGGGTACATCTACACCAGGGGCCCTCAAACTTTGTAAACAGAGGGCCAGGTCACAGCTCCTCAAATTGTTGGGGGGGGGGGGGATTATAATTTGAAAAAAACATGAATGAATTCTTATGCACGCTGCACATATCTTATTTGTAGTGCAAAAAAACACCTAAAAACAATACAATAATTAAAATAAAGAACAATTTTAACAAATATAAGCTTATTAGTATTTCAATGGTAAGTGTGGGCCTGCTTTTGGCTGATGAGATTGTTGTTGTTATTGTGTGCTTTCAAGTCATTTCAGACTTAGGTTGACACCTGAGTGAGGGCCAGGAAATGATCATGGAGGGCCGTATTCGGCCCCCGGGCCTTAGTTTGAGGACCTCTGATTTACACTGTCAAATTAATGCAGTTCAATGCCACTTTCACAGCTATGGATTAATGGGACTTGTAGTTTTACAGGGCCTTTAGTCTTCCCTGCCAAATAGTGCTGTTGCTCCACCAAACTACAACTCCGCTGATGCCATATAGCCTGAGCCATGACAGTTAAAGGGGTGTCAAGCTACATTAATCCCACAGTGCAGATGAAGTCGGAAGTCCTGACCTCTGAGAAAAACCAAAGCCCAGAGGCTGGTTCTCCGCTGCCAAGTCCAATTCCTTCCTCGCTTCCTCCCTCCTCCTTCCCTTCACATCCCCTGAAAGGCCAAACGGATAGATTAACCCAGAAGCTGGGAGGTCAGTCTGGATGCTTCCTTGGAGGGGTTTAAAGGGGAGAGTCCACAGACAAGGGGAATCCTTCCTACTCCATCAGACTTTTAGGAACTGTTTACAATGGACTTTTAATGGTTCTGCTTTTATTTTGGTCTACACAGTGATGCCTTGACTTAAAAGTTTAATTCAGTCCGTGACTGAGCTCTGAAATCAAAATGCTCTCATTTCAAAGTGAATTTTCCCATTGAATACTATGAATCCGTTCCACCACCACCACCATTTTTGTGGTTACCCGTTTTAAGAAAATGTACTTTATACATAACAAATAATGTATAAATGCACATTAGCATGGAACAATAAAAAATGATCAATTTTTAAATGGTAGAAGCACAAAGTTGTTGCACGGAAGCATCAAATGAATAGGCAGAAGCATCCTTTTCTTCTTCATACTGCTCTCATTCCAGCCTCCCTCCCTCTCTTGCTTTCTCTCCCTCTCTCTCTTCAGGAAGCCAAACAGACCAGGAATAAAAAGCACACAAAATCAACTCACCAAAAGTGCCTCAAAGTGAACAAAAGCAAAGCAGACAGCGATCTCCCAAAGCGGACAAATGCATGAGGCACGGAAGCTGCTTCCTGGAAGCCCCAAAGCCTTGGACTCTGGTGCTAGTGCTCTTAACTCAAAGTGTGGCTCTTATGTCAAAGCAAAACCCAGACTGAACAACTCAGAATGCTCTTAAACTGGGACACTCTTAAGTAGAGGATCCACTGTACACACATATGCACATGCTGCCTTTCTATAAGCTTTAAATGATTTCATTGCATCCTCAAACTGCGGCCCTCCAACTATTTGGGCCTTCAACTCCCAGAATTCCTGACAATTGGACAAGCTTGTTAGGGCTTCTGGGAGTTGGAGTCCCAAATAGCTGGAGGGCCACAGATTGAGGATGCCTGCTATGGATTATTTGTTTTCAGATCATACCTATAGCTATGACTAATGAGCCAGTGGGGAACCTTTTCTTGGATGTGAGATGCCCTCCTTTCCAGAGAGGCACCTCCCCTGTATTTTAAGACTTTCTTTCACTTTAAGACACCTTTTTTAAGTGGCTGTAGTCTCAGAAAAGGCTGACATCTTTGTGCTTGTCTGTTTTTAAGTTCCTATGGTTCTGAATGCTGCCCTGCAGGATGTTATTTGTGTGCGATTATCTCTCTATATCCCTGAACCCCAAAGCCACTTATTACTGGGGTAATTAAAACCTTCAATTAATACACAACATAGGGGAAGAGCAGAGATGCCTGTCTTAATTGTGTTCACTCTCCGATGCCACTCTCACACATATTCAAACTTGCATCGGTAACAGACATCACTCGGCATACAATTTGGATGGATGGGCTCAAAATACAACAATTCCCATGCCATCGCCAGAGAATACTAAAATTCCATCACTTTTATTGGATAGGAATAGTTTAAACATGAATAATTCCAAAAACATTCAAGATAATCCATCTTCCGAGCTGGAAGGCATTGTATGTGGTACTTATCCAAACAAAGACTTCAGCTCACCCACCACCCGCCTCAGCTCTTGGTTCAACAATATACACTTGTCTATGAATCACACATCTTTTGACACTTCATTTAAGTTACAGAGTTTTTGCCAGTCTGAATATAGGCCTGTCTGGTTATATTCAAAGCCACCTGACCTTCCAAGAGCCTAATATCTGCACCTAGGAATTTGAAGGCATTTCCAAGTTCAGGCAGGGACCATAATCAGGATCTTTAAAGGAAACCCAGAGCGCACTGGCTGCTCCAGGACTATTGGCTTCATTACTTCAAACACATCTGTATGCAGCTCTCCTTGGCAAAAACTTCCAGAGTGGCTTATCA
This sequence comes from Anolis sagrei ordinatus, assembly GCF_025583915.1. Taxonomy (NCBI): domain Eukaryota; kingdom Metazoa; phylum Chordata; class Lepidosauria; order Squamata; family Anolidae; genus Anolis; species Anolis sagrei. Next base: position 2,276,480 of record NW_026847660.1, on the reverse strand, counting down.
TAACCAAACATAGGACAGATCAAACAGAGTGAGATGCAAGTCCTGGCAGCAATGACAGCCGAGGGCAAAACACCAGAGGTCTACCTGGCACCTAACAAACCCTTTCAGGTCCCTGCTCTATAGAAGTACTCCTCTACTGAGATGGGGCCTCCTGTCCAATTCTGGGGCAAGAAGACACAGGCACAACCTACAAAAACAGCACAGCCACCAATAGAACTATGCTGCTGGTGCAAAGAGGAAAAACAGTAGATACGAGTGAAAAGTAATGCCTCCACCATCATTACTTGGGTTTGGATGGGAATATTTTAATAAATCACACACAGAAATAATCCTTAGAACATGCTCTTTAACTACCACTATTCACTTTTTCCACATAATCACCAGACATTTGGATACATTTCTACCAACAATGAACAACTTTTCTGAAGGTGGTTGCTGCCACAGGACATCCAACTCTTTGGACGCAAGTCAGATGTTCCCACCTCAACATCTTTAAACTTACTCACCCAACGACGCACAGTACTCACATCAACACAATCACCATCAACAGCTTGCATTCTCTGATGAATTTCCTTTGGGGTGACACCTTCTGCTGTCAAGAATTCAATGACTGCACGTTGCTTAAGTCACATTGACCGACCGTCTGCACAGGTTCCATACTTTGCACTTTAACAACACAACCATTCAATGCTAAGGCTTCCTGCCAAAATGGAACTGTAGAGGAGAGCCTACTGAACAAGCCAGTGCCTGCCGCATACCAGTACTGCCATCTGTTGAGGACTTACGAAGGTAGATGCATTACTTTTCATTCAACCCTTGTATGTAACAAGAACACATTTTCTTATTTCCCTCCAGGTTTGAGGCATTAGATTGACATGCTGCAAGCCCAGTGTTTATTTTTTTAATTTTAAATTATTACATTTGGCACAGACATAGATTTTCAAATCCTTGTGTGTTACTGTTTACATGTGAGTTATATTAGTTGTATTGTTTTTGCTTATTGTTTTTTTATTATTATTATTGATGTGTTGTCGGGCTTGGCCTCATGTAAGCTGCTCCGAGTCCCCTTGGGGAGATGGTGGCAGGGTATAAATAATAATAATAATAATAATAATAATAATTATAATTATTATTATTATTATGGAACCAAAACAATTTCCTGAACAAACCCATCTTTCCCTCCTTCATAGTTTCACCTCTCAAGCAAAAGAATAATCAATCACTCCAGAAGAAGTCAACAAAATACAGAGAATCAGAGAGTTGAAAAAGACTCCAAAAGGCCATCCAGTTGTTTTCATTTTTAATTTTTCACTTTTTTCTGTGTCTTTTCCCTTTTTCTTTCTTTTGTAGACAATTTTTGCACAAGGCCTTTTTCTTTCTTCTTATTTCTTTATAGGTTTCCTAGTATCCTATCTAATTATTGTTCTCCCACTTTACTTGTATAAGAAAAACATCCCTTTTTGCTCCCCTCTTGTTTCCCCTCTTTTCCCTTTTTACCTAATATAAAATATATTATATACTTTATATAATATAATATATCTCTATCTATCGATACACAGTATGTATGTGTGTGTGTATGTGTATGTCCAGACCAACCCCCTTCTGCTGTGCAAGAAAATACAATCAAAGCACTCCTGACAGAAGGTCCAGCCTCCGTTCAGAAACCTACAGAGACAGGCATCATAGTTTGTGGAATGTACATTTCGGTACTTGCCAGTAACAGGCCGCTACACTTTAAGAACAATTCACATCACAAGCAAATGATATGCAATATTCTGAGAACAAATACCATCTGTTACTAACATTTAGCAACAACAGCAAGACTGCTTCTAGACAAGATGGTTCAGTTCTTAGCTTCTATGATGACAGGGACTGATGGGACGTCCCTCCGTAATCGTATGCACATCTTTAAATTCCACAGATGATAATAGCAGTTACAACATGCTGCAGCAGCAAAGCACTACACTACACAAGTTAACAGAACGCACCACAAACCTAATACCAGGCATGGCAATAGCCGTTACATCCAAGGAAATAAAAGGCTTTTTAGACCCCCTCCTTTAGGCCACAAAATTGAAAGCTCAGAGGCAGGCAAGCCACTAACTCTGTCAACTTATCCACAAGCTGCACACCTGGGAAGAAATCCCACTGGAGCATTGCAGCGCACCCAAATACCTGGGAGTCACTCTGGACCGTGCTCTGACCTACAAGAAGCACTGCCTGAACATAAAGCAAAAAGTGGGCGCTAGAAACAATATCATACGAAAGCTGACTGGCACAACCTGGGGATCACAACCAGACACAGTGAAGACATCTGCCCTTGCGCTATGCTACTCTGCTGCTGAGTATGCATGCCCAGTGTGGAACACATCTCACCACACTAAAACAGTAGATGTGGCTCTTAATGAGACATGCTGCATTATCACGGGGTGTCTGCGCCCACACCACTGGAGAAATTACACTGCTTAGCCGGTATTGCACCACCTGACATCCGCCGGGAAGTAGCAGCCAATAGTGAAAGGACCAAGGCAGAGACATCTCCAGCTCATCCCTTGTTTGGGTATCAGCCAGCACGTCAACGACTTAAATCAAGAAATAGTTTTCTAAGATCTACAGAGACACTCGCTGGAACACCTCAGCAAGCGAGAGTCCAAAAGTGGCAGGCTCAAACCCAGAACCTCAACCAATGGCTGATACCAAATGAGAGATTCCCCCCTGGGCACACAGAAGACTGGGCGACTTGGAAGGCGCTGAACAGACTGCGCTCTGGCACCACGAGATGCAGAGCCAACCTTCAGAAATGGGCCACAAAGTGGAATCCTCGACATGCGAGTGTGGAGAAGAGCAAACCACTGACCACCTGCTGCAATGCAACCTGAGCCCTGCCACATGCACAATGGAGGACCTTCTTGCAGCAACACCAGAGGCACTCCAAGTGGCCAGATACTGGTCAAAGAACATTTAATCAACTACCAAGCTTGCAAACTCTGTGTCTTTTGTATGTTTGTTTGTTTGTCCTGTCAAAAATGTAATACAACTGTTCGGTTGCCTGACACGATAAATAAAATAACCCACAAGCCAGCTTTATAACCCACAACCTCGTTGGACACCCTGTGGTCCCACAATAAGCAACAACATCTATGTCTATTATTTACCATGTGCTGTGCTAGAAGCCTCTTTTACATTCCTGCTCTGCAGCTAAAGGCCCCCACAAACCCCATTTGCTTCAGCTCCCTGTTGTTTTTATTCCTTGAACAAGAACGTAGAGAACAAGCCGACATTAGCCCAGGCTGCTCATTCCCAAAAGTTTGTCTCAGGAAGGCTTGCATTCAGTGCATGTCTCGGAATGACACCCTGAATATCAAAAGGCTCAAACGTTGGAAGGCAGCCACTCCAACCCTGAACACAAAGAAATGATCATTGGAGAGAACAGGGGACCACAAGCATGAAATAACTCAAAGCTAAAAGCGGCTTCGGAAAAGCTCCAAAGGGCCCTGAAATCTATCACGCTGCAGTCCAGAAAACAACTTCCTCCTGGCCCCGTTTTCTAGAACATGACTTCTTAAACCTTTCTCACTCACAACCCCTTTCCGCCCAAGAACTTTTCTCGTGACCCCAGATATAAAGGTATATAAAATAGGTAAATAAATCAAACATTGATTGATAATAAACCAGCATTTGCACAGCTTGCCAAACTATCTGACCTTTGTGTTGTTGAAGGCTTTCATGGTCGGAATCACTGGGTTGCTGTGAGTTTTCCAGGCTGTATGGCTATACAATCCGGAAAACTCATAGCAACTCAATCTGACCTTTCCTTTCCTGAAGGATTTTCAGCAGAGTCTACTGTAAACACTGCACTTTGTTGATAAGAGATTTGTGTAAATGGATTGCATTCAGAAACCTTTTACTGTGGCCCAATTTTTTGTGACCCCCACCCAAACAAAACAGTAAGTGAAGGGGACCACATTCGGGGTCAGGACCCGGTGTTTAAGAAGCTGTACCTCCCTAGAACAGTGGTTCTCAACCTTCCTAATGCCACGACCCCTTAATACAGTTCCTCAGGTTATGGTGACCCCCCAACCATAACATTATTGTAATATAACTATCGGATATGTTGATGTATTTTCATTCACTGGACCAAATTTGGCACAAATATTCAACAAATACCTGATACGCCCAAGTCTGAATACTGGTGGGGGTTGTAGGGGGAATTGATTTTGTCATTTGGGAGTTGTAGTTGCTGGGATTTATAGTTCACCTACAATCAAAGAGCACTCTGAACTCCACCAATGATGGAATTGAACCAAACTTGGCAAACAGAATTTCCATAGCCAACAGAAAATACTGGAAGGGTTTGGTGGGCATTGACCTTGATTTTGGGAGTTGTAATTCACCTACATCCAGAGAGCATTGTGGACTCAAACAATGATGGATCTGGATCAAACTTAGCACAAATACTCAATATGCCCAGATGTGATGACTGTGGGAGTTTCAGGAAAATAAACCTTGACATTTGGGAGTTGTAGTTGCTGGGATTTATAGTTCACCTACAATCAAAGAGCATTCTGAATCTCAACAATGATAGAATTGGGCCAAACTTCCCAGACAGAACCCTCATGACCAACAGAAAATTCTGATGGTCTTTAGCGACCCCTCTGATACCCCCTCGCGACCCCCCCCCCCGGGGTCCCGACCCCCAGGTTGAGAAACACTGCTCTAGAACATCCAGCAAACTTTCTCCAGGCACACAAAACAGTCAATCGAAGCTGTAAGCGTAGTCAATGCATCATAATTTACTACAATCGTGGATATTACATGTGTGTATATATGAAAACAATGCCTGTCCAAAAGCTACATTAGAAATCTTCAAAGAGTGTCATTAATTCATCAAAGAGGCTCAAAATAACATTAACAAACAAAAGGAAAAGGAGACCACAGGCCTATCAAGAACTACAAGTCTTTTGGCAAGAGTATGATCCAAAACCAAACAGCACTACAGAGTAACAACACTTTTACCCTCCCCATCAGAAGTGCACTCCATCCTCCTTCCAAACCTGGCACTGGGAACCCAATTCATCCCGAAGTAAGGTGTAGTTTTGCAAGGCCTTCTCTGCCAAAGAGGATGGATGCCTCACCAAACTACAAGTCACAGAATTCCAAAGCATTGAACCATAGCAGTGAAAGTGATGTCAAGCACCCTAGGGCTAATTGAAGGCCATAACTGGGGTCATCCTCTTAGCTTTGAATGGTTTTAACTGTGAATCTTTTAATACTGTTTATGTTTAATCCTGTTTTAATATTTGTATATATTTTAAATGCTGTGCTAACGTTTCATGTTAAGTCGCTTTGAGTCCCCTTCGGGGGAGATAAAGCGGGGTATAAATAAATGTAATAATAATAACAATAACAACAACAATAATCCTGTATGGATCCTACAGCGTAGAGCAGGCCTCCCGGTTAGGAGATTTGGACTTCAGCTCCCAGAACTCCTGATCATTGGACAAAATGGCCCACTCCTCACTCCCTTTTAAAAAGTGACTTAAAACATTCTTATGCTTTCAAGCATATAACGAGAGGGAGGAATAGAGCTTACAACGCTGATAAATGGGTCAGAAAGGGAACGGATTTGACATTCTACCTTAGCTGTCTTTTAACACCTTAAATTATGGTCATTTAATGATAACTATTTAAATTTATTTATTTATTTATTTATTTATTAACTTTGCTTATATGCCGCTGTTCTCAGCCCAGGGGCAACTCACAGCGGCGTACAACATAGGAACCACAAAATTCAAGACACAGTATAAAACAATTCACAATCCAGCATTATACAAAATTACTTGCTTTAATTCATTGTGTAATGTACTGTATTATTTGTATTTTTACTTCTGTTTTATACCAACATTGAATATTTGCCTTTATTATGCTGGAAGCCGCCCTGAGTCCCCTTGGGGAGATAGGGCGGGCTACAGATATATTATTATTATTATTATTATTATTATTATTATTGGAGATCCAAACACCTGGAGGACCAAAGACTGTGCAAGCCTGGTGTAGATGCAACCAGAACAAGGGACACTGGAGGAACGTAATAACACTACTACTAATTATTATTATTTTATTTATTACCCACCTCTCCTCGTGTCTCAAGGAGGGATACAGAATAAATGAAAACACATCAACATTGCAGAAACAGTACAGGTACACAAAGGCCCTGAGTCCCTTCAGGGACATAGGACGGGATATAAAGTTATTTTATTATATTATATATATTATTAAAATGTATTCGACAACTACTCTCACTGTGCCATAATAATAACTTTATTTTTATACCCTGCCTCAATCTCCCCAAATGGACTAGGGGGAACTTACATGGGGCCAAGCCCAACAAAACAGTTAAAACATAACACATTAAAATGCATGTCAACAAAACAACAACATTAAGCAGTATATAAAACAAACATCAAAACCAAACAACCAAAAGCAAAGTTCAATGTCTTGTCAAGGATGGTGCCACAACATTAAAGGAAAGAGCTAATGATAGAACTAATGGGTAAAGGGCAAATATCATATAGCAGCAATGAGGATAAGAGCGATTTATCATCAAGGATTTGGATAAACATTGTAAAGTGCTTAAGAACAAGATTTCTGGATCTTAACTGGGGCCAGCTGTCCAGGGAATTGCAATGGGTGTAAGCAAGAAGGGCAGGATCCGAGAACCGGGAGAGATCCCTACACCGCCCGAGCCCTCCCGACAGATGGTCATGCAGCCTATGCTTAAAACCCTCCAGAGAAAGAGATTCTGCAGAACTTCAACTGCCAGGAGGTTCTTCCAAATGTGGAGGTGGAATCAGACCACAGAGCAGCTTGGGCAAACTTTCTCCCTCCAGCTCTTTTGGACTCCCAACTCCCACAATTCCTAACAGCCTCAGGCCACTTCCTTTTCCCACTGAGCCACTTATGGAAGTCCAAAACACCTGGAGGGTGCAAGTTTGTCCAGGCCTGGCTTAGAGTCTCTTCCAACTCAGGCCTTGTAATGTGGAATGAGGCTGAGGAGGAAAAGGAAAGTCCGTGAGGCTGCTGAGGAGGAAAGGGAAGGGCCAGAAATCGCCTGAGGCTGCTGAAGAGGAAAAGGAAAGGCCCTGAGGCTGCTGAGGGGGAAAAGGAAAGGCCCTGAGGCTGAGGAAAAGGCAGAGCCCTGAGGAGCAAATGGAAAGGGCCTGTGCCTGCTGATGAAAAGTAAAAGGCCTGAGGCTGCTGAGAGGGAAAAGGAAAGGACCTGAGGCTGTTGAGGTAAAAAAAAAAGAAAAAAGGAAAGGGCCTGAGGCTGCTAAGGAGGAAACGAAAGGCACTGAGACTGCTGAGGAAAAGGCCTGAGTCTGCTGAAAAATAAAAGGCCCGAGGCTGCTGAGGAGTAAAAGGGAAAGGCCTGAGGCTGCTGAGAAGGAAAAGGAAAACTCCTGAGGCTCCTGAGGAGGAAAAGGAAAGGCCGTGAGGCTACTGAGGAGGAAAAGTAAAAGATATGAGGCTGCTGAGGAGGAAAAGGAAAGGGCCTGAGGCTGCTGAGGAAAAGGCCCGAGGCTCCTGAGGAGGAAAAGGAAAGGGCCTGAGGAAAAGGAAAGGTCTGAGGCTGCTGAGGAGGAAATGGAAAAGGCCTGTGGCTGCTGATGAAAAGTAAAAAGCCTGAGGCTGCTGTAGAGGAAAAGGAAAGTGCCTGAGGCTGCTGAGGTAAAAAAAGGAAAGGGCCTGAGGCTGCTGAGGTAAAAAAAAAAAAGGAAAGGGCCTGAGGCTGCTGAGGTAAAAAAAAAAAAAAGGAAAGGGCCTGAGGCTGCTGAGGAGGAAAAGAAAAGAGCCTGAGGCTGAGGAAAAGGGAAGGGCCTGAGGCTGTTAAAAGTAAAAGTCCTTAGGCTGCTGAGGAGGAAAAGGAAAGGGGCTGAGGCTGCTGAGGTAAAAAAAAGAAGAAAGAAAAGGGCCTGATGCTGCTAAGGAGGAAAAGGAAAGAGCCTGAGGCTGCTGAGGAAAAGGCCTGAGGCTGTCGGAAAGTAAAATGCCTGAGGCTGCTGAGGAGGAAAAAGAGGCTGAGGAAAAGGGAAGGGCCTGAGGCTGCTGAGGGGGGAATGGAAAGGGGCTGAGGCTGCAGAAGAGGAAAAGAAAAGGGCTTGAGGCTGCTGAGGAGTAAAAGGAAACGTCCTGAGGCTGCTGGGGGGGGGAAGGAAAAGGCCTGAGGCTGCTGAGGAAGAAAATAAAAAGGCCTGAGGCTGCTGAGGGGGGAGAGGAAAAGGCCTGAGCCTGTCCCGAATTGTGGGAGTTGGAGTCCCAAAGGCCTGGAGGGAGGCAGTTGGCCCAGGCCCGCTCTATCCAGCACATCCCATGCGCGCGGCCTGGCGAGGCCCCCTTACCGGAGCGGAGGCCCACCCGCACGGCCACTGGCCCCAGGCGAGGAGGGAAGGGGCGAGGAGCGGGGTCTCCTCAGCGCCAGAGAAAGGAGGGGCAGGAAGCGGAAGTGGGGAGGCGGGACTTCCGCCGCCGCAGCGCCGCCTGCCCTAACGCGAGGGGGCGGGGCCGGCGAGGGAGCCGAGGAGGGCGGGGGGAGGGGTCTCCTAGGCGACGGAGCGGGTGGGCGTGGCCCCGAGGGAGCGGGCACGGCGGGAGGGGGGCTTCCATGGCAACGGGCGGGGGCGTGGCTTACCTTTTGCTGGGGGAGGGAGGGGGAAGAGGAGGAGGAGGAGGCGTGGCCTCGGCGCGGTTCCGCGTCTCTCTCTCTCTCTCTCTCTCCTTCTCTCTCTCTCTCTCGCGGGGAGCTCCGTCCTCCTCTCGCCGCTTGTTTGTGTTTGTAACCAAAATGGCCGCCCTCCTCCTTCTCGTCACGTGACGCGACTGAGTCTAACGCGCAAGCGCAGACGAGGGGGGAAAAGACGAGCGGGGGCGGGGCTTGAAGGGGAAAGAATGGAAAGGGCGGTACTGCGCAGCCGCAGAAGATTCGAACTCGCTTTTTCTGTGTACGCATGCGCAACCTAGGAAAAAGCCTCTCTGAGGGGGTTTTCTTGCACGCATGCGCAACCTAGGAAAAGCCTCTCTAAGGGGTTTTCTTGCACGCATGCGCAACCTAGGAAAAGCCTCTCTCAGGGGTTTTCTTGCACGCATGCGCAACCTAGGAAAAGCCTCTCAGGGTTTCCTTGCACGCATGCGCAACCTAGGAAAAGCCTCTCAAGGGGTTTTCTTGCACGCATGCGCAACCTAGGAAAAGCCTCTCTGAGGTGTTTCCTTGCACGCATGCGCAACCTAGGAAAAGCCTCTCTAAGGGGTTTCCTTGCACGCATGCGCAAACTAAGAAAAGCCTCTCTGAGGTGTTTCCTTGCACTCATGCGCAACCTAGGAAAAGCCTCTCTAAGGGGTTTTCTTGCACGCATGCGCAAACTAGGAAAAGCCTCTCTAAGGGGTTTTCTTGCACGCATGCGCAAACTAGGAAAAGCCTCTCTAAGGGGTTTTCTTGCACGCATGCGCAACCTAGGAAAAGCCTCTCTAAGGGGTTTTCTTGCACGCATGCGCAAACTAGGAAAAGCCTCTCTGAGGTGTTTTCTTGCACGCATGCGCAAACTAGGAAAAGCCTCTCTAAGGGGTTTTCTTGCACGCATGCGCAAACTAGGAAAAGCCTCTCTAAGGGGTTTTCTTGCACGCATGCGCAAACTAGGAAAAGCCTCTCTAAAGGGTTTTCTTGCACGCATGCGCAAACTAGGTTAAGGGAGTTTAAATGTACGCATGCCCAGAACGGTTTGTTCTTGGTATAATCGTCTCGCCCCTCTCATCCGCGCGTGCGCAAAGCGGCGCAAGGGCATTTGTACGAGATCGGCGGAGCAGTGTTCACGTGACCTTGTCTGCCTGCTTTGGCGCACTCTCGCCGCTAGGGGCGCGCTCCCGGAGAGAAATGCCGAAGGGGATTGGTCGGCCCTCCCCCTCGTCACGTGACCCCGTCTGGGCCTAGCCCGTGACGTCATCACCACCTCTCCGCCATCGAGTCACAAAATGACGTCGTGCACGTCAGCAAAAGGGGGCGTGGCCACGAAATATACTAAAGGTCGAATACACCATAGTTCCTCTCAAAGTTGCAACACGTTTACTCCATTAATTACCTGTTTTCCTTCATCCAAAAATTACCTCAGCTTTACTCCAATATTACCTCAGGTTCGCTTCAATATTACTTCGGGTTTACTTCAATATTACCTCATATTTGAGTTGTTGTAGGTTTTTCAGGCTGTCAGGCCATGTTCCAGAGGCATTCTCTCCTGACGTTTCGCCTGCATCTATGGCAAGCATCCTCAGAGGTAGTGAGGTCTGTTGAAACTAGGAAAATGGGTTTATATATCTGTGGAATGACCAGGGTGGGACAAAGGACTCTTGTCTGCTGGAGCTAGGTGTGAATGTTTCAACTGACCACCTTGATTAGCATTTGATGGCCTGGCAGTGCCTGGAGAATCTTTTGTTGAGAGGTGATTAGAGAAGCAACCGGAACTAGGAAAAAGGGTTTATAGATCTGTGGAATGACCAGGGTGGGACAAAAGACTCTTGTCTGCTGGAGCCAGGTGGGAATGTTTCACCCTTCTCACAACCCAGTGATTCCAGCCATGAAACCTTTCGACAATGCCTCATATTTACTCGAGCATTAGGCATGAGAGCTGGGTCCGGAAGCAGCTCTGAGCCTTACGCTCTTTCCACTTCGCTACTTCGGGAGCCCTGTTTGCGTAACGCAGAGCAGAACACAGACATTACAGAAGGAATGTCAGAGTTCTTTCATGATAAAACCCTATCCTTAACCATAACCCTAAAGCTTATCCTAACCCTTAACCCTAAACCTAACCCAAACACTAATCCTAACCCTAATTCTAACCCAAACCTGAAACCTTACCCTACTTCTAGCCCAAACCCTAAACCTTACCCTAACCCTTAACCCTAACCCTAGTCCTAACCCTAATTCTAACCCGAACCTGAAACCTTACCCTAACCCTAATTCTAACCCTAAACCTAACTGTAATCCTAAACCAAACCCTAATTCTAAACCAAACCCTAAACCTTACCCTAACCCTAAACCTTACCCAAAGCTTAACTCTAACCCTAACCCTAACCCTAATTTCAACCCTAAACCTTACCCTAACCCTTAACCCTAAACCCAACCGTAATCATAACCCAAACCCTAATCCTAACCCTAATTCTAACCCAAACCTGAAACCTTGCCCTAACCATAAACCTTACCCTAAGCTTAACCCTAATCCTAACCCTAACCCTAACCTTAATTCCAACCCTAAACCTTACCCTAACCCTAAACCCAACCGTAATCCTATGCCTAACCCTAACCCTAAACCTAAACCTAACTGTGAGCCCGAGCGCAGTGGGGAGCCCCGCCTTCACATTGGTGTGAGCTGCAGCGGAGAGTTCCGCAGTTCCTGGACCAAGCTTTTGGGACCAACAGATGAAATGTGCCCCAGCAGCTAGCTCAAAACCAGGAATGCTTGCAGTTTCACCTTGCTTTCCCCTTCCCTTTACTTTGTATCCTTTCCCTAATAAAAGTACTTGAAACTTGCAACTTTTTATCTTTCCGCATGCTACTTTTGTATCCTTTCTTGACTCAAACAAAATAACATTGCAATAGACCTTTTTTTGGGCTCCGGAGAGCCGTGAGCCCGYGGGAGGCGCCTCCAGGCGCCCCCCGGACCCCGAATCTGCGTTCGCCTAGACCGCGGATAAGGAAACCGCCATTTCAGACCCCCTTATCCACGAAAATACTTAAGATGGCGGATCGCCGCCGTTCCAATTTTATATTTTTCTACAACTAATTCTAAGWCTAACTGYCATTTCCCTTTTCTCGTTTTGGGCTCCTTCACCCGGGGAAAAATTAGTTTTGTTTTAAGTATTTTATCTTGCAGAGAAACAGCTGATTGTCAATTTGGCTGGGCTTTCCGCTCCTCCGCGGCAGTGCTCGCTCCCAATTGGACCCAGCAACCTGGGACCCACGGCGGTCGCCCGTGGGAGCCCCGGAGAGGGGGCCAGGCATGGGTCCCGGGCCCCGACTGGGGAGATACAGTTTCCCAAAGGACATTGCCCCACCATTTACAGCTCGGAAATCCTCTTCGGACTCTTTTGCCCTCACTTATTGACTTTCCACCTTATTGCCTTGAACTGTTTCCCTGCCATACTTTTGGATCCAAACCTCAGACCGGGCTTGCCTGGAGGGACAAGCGGCCTCAGCCTACATGCGCCTTCACCAAGAAGACTATGATTTCTACAGAAATAGAATGCATTTGTTGTTTTTAATAAACTTTGCTGGGATGGGGATGGGGATTCATTTATGAAATGTATGAAGTATATAAGATGTATATAGTGGGATATCATATGAAATGCACCCTGGTTCCCCTTCCCGCCTTTCCCTCTGAACTTCGCCCCMAAAAAAGGAATGTGACCTAAGATTACTGCAAAGAGGAAATCCTTTGTCCTCTCGAAACTGATCATATCTACATCTGCATGGGCCGCAGGATTGACCCTTCCTCAACTGGCTTTCAGAGCAGACAGCCTAGGGCRGGAAGGGTCAACAGAAACTTAGGAAAAAAGATTGATTAACTMATTTTCTAGGTATTTGTTGATCCCCCTTGTTTACAAGGCCCCGAGGTCCAAATACCATCAATAGCTCCTCTTTTCACCTTTTCATACTTCCTCCCAAATCCAATCATGGACCGGGGAAACTCATTGTTCCCCCTGTCTGCCACCCCGCCGGTGAGAACAAAGGCTCAGCGGATGCCCC
>NW_026847660.1:2213356-2263028 GCF_025583915.1 Anolis sagrei ordinatus | reverse complement strand
CCTAACCCTAACTCCAACCCCAAACCTTACCCTAACTAATCCTAACCCTAAACTTAACCCTTAACCTTAATCCTAACCCAAACCCTAATCCTAGCCCAAATTCTAACCCTAAGCCTCACCCTTAACTCTAACTCTTATTCTAAACCTTATCCTAACCCTAATCCCCTCCTTTCTATCCTTCCACCAAATGCAACTACGAAGTATATTCCCTCCCTCAGTGTGCCACTCTCCCCTTCCCTTATTCAGAACCGCTGTTGCGGAATGTGCATAACGCTCAGAGCTTCCAGACCCAGCTATCATACTCTCACCGAGCATTATCTCATATTTACATCAGTATTACCTCAGGTTTACTCCAATGTTATCTCAGATTTACTCCCACATTATCTCAAATTTACCCCCACATTACCTCAGATTTACTTCAGTATTACCTCAGGTTTACTCCCATATTACCTCCGGTTTACTCCAATGTTACCTCAGGTTTACTACAATATTGCCTCATATTTTATCCATACATTACCTCAAATTTACCCCCACATTACCTCAAATTCAGTATTACCTCAGGTTTACTACCATATTACCTCTGGTTTACTCCCATATTACCTTAGGTTTCCTGCAATATTGCTTCATATTTACTCCATACATTACCTCAAATTTACCCCCACATTACCTCAGATTTACTTCAGTATTACCTCAGGCTTACTCCCATATTACCTCCGGTTTACTCCAGTATTACCTTAGATTTACTTCAATGTTACCACAGGGTTACTCCAATATTATCTCAGATTTACCCTGGACATTATTCCACAGGTATAGTATATACACTCCACTTGCCTCCCTTCCAACAGAGCTCTGAACAAACCTCTGAGGATGCTTGCCATAGATGCAGGTGGAACATCAGGAGATAATGCTACTGGAACATGGCCATACAGACCAGAAAAGTCAGGGCAACCCAAATTAACGTTTACTACAACTAGAAGTAGAAGGCCTGAAATTTGGGATTTGTACCTACCTATGGTTCTGAGAGTGCCTTGGACTGCAAGAAGATCCAACCAGTCCATCCTCCAGGAAATAAAGCCCGGCTGCTCACTGGAAGGAAGGATACTAGAGACAAAGTTGAAGTCCTTTGGCCACATCATGAGGAGACAGCAAAGCCTAGAGAAGACAATGATGCTGGGGAAAGTGGAAGGTAAAAGGAAGAGGGGCCAACCAAGGGCAAGATGGATGGATGGCATCCTTGAAGGGACTGGACTGACCTTGAAGGAGCTGGGGGTGGTGACGGCCGACAGGGAGCTCTGGCGTGGACTGGTCCATGAGGTCACGAAGAGTCGGAAACGACTGAACGAATGAACAACAACAACAACCTACCTATGGCACTATTTTAATAACCACTACATAAGGAGATGGCGATGACAAGCATTGGACCTTGGAGCCAGGGATGGTGTTTCCTAAAGGAAACATTCAAGTACAGGTGTGGGCCAACTTCAGCCTTCCTTCCAGGTGTTTTGGACTTCAACTCCCAAAAATTCCTAACAGCCCATCGGCTGTTAGGAATTGTGGGAGTTGAAGTCCAAAATGCCTGGAGGGCCCAAGTTTGCCCATGCTTAAGAGAAAGTTCTGAAGAAGAGACAAGACCAGAACCCTTCCACGCTGGAAGAAGAATTCCAAGACTTCATCTTCTATGGCCTGAGGTCAAAGTCTCCTCGGCCTCACCTGGAGACGGAACTGTTGTCCACAGAGGCTGAGACAGGCCGGGGAAACATGGAGACTATAAATAAAACTTGGAAGATGCAACAAGACTATAAATGAAACATGAAATATGTTTATCGGCCCCACCTCGTTTATGGCCGAGGTGTTTTCCTCGGGAGAGAAGGGAACTCCTAGCAATGCTTTCTGTTATCTGGGGATGACGAAGACGAGGAGGACTCTCCCCACAGAGTTCAAGAGCCCACACCCCCGGAATGCAATGGAGTGGCATCATCGACCTACAAGAAGCACTGCCTGAATATCAAGCAAAAAGTGGGCGCTAGAAACAATGTAATACGAAAGCTGACTGGCACAACCTGGGGATCACAACTGGACATAGTGAAGATATCTGCCCTTGCGCTTTGCTACTCTGCTGCTGAATATGCATGCCCAGTGTGGAACACATCTCACCACGCTAAAACAGTGGATGTGGCTCTTAATGAGACATGCCGCATTATCACGGGGTGTCTGCGCCCTACACCATTGGAGAAATTACACTGTTTAGCGGTATTGCACCACATGATATCAGCTGGGATATAGGAACCAATAGTGAAAGGACCAAGGCAGTGACATCTCCAGCCCATCCTTTGTTTGGATATCAGCCAGCACGCCAATGACTTAAATCAAGAAATAGTTTTCTAAGATCTACAGAGACACTTGCTGGAACACCTCAGCAAGAGAGAGTCCAAAAGTGGCAGGCTCAAACCCAGAACTTCAATCAATGGCTGATACCAAATGAGAGACTCCCCCCTGGGCACACAGAAGACTGGGCGACTTGGAAGGCGCTGAACAGGCTGCGCTCGGGCACCACAAGATGCAGAGCCAACCTCAAGAAATGGGGCCACAAAGTGGAATCCACAACATGCGAGTGTGGAGAAGAGCAAACCGTTGACCACCTGCTACAATGCAACCGGAGCCCTGCCCACCTCGCTCCTGACACGATAAATAAATAAATAATCAGAAAGGTATCCTCAAACTCACTGAGATGTTTCTTCCCACCTGTCAGCACCCATGAATAGGATCCATCATTGTTTGAGTCCACAGTGATCTCTGGATGTAGGTGAACTACAACTCCAAAACCAAAGGACACTGCCCGCCAAACCCTTCCAGTATTTTCTGTTGTTCATGGGGGAACTGTGTGCCAAGTTTGGTTCAATCCCATCGTTGGTGGGGTTCAGAATGCTCTTTGATTGTAGGTGAACTATAAATCCCAGCAACTACAACTCCCAAATGACAAAATCAATTTTTTTGAGTGAAGACATACATTGGGTTGTTAGGTGTCTTGTGTCCAAATTTGGTGTCAATTCATCCAGTGGTTTTTGAGTTCTGTTAATCCCACAAACAAACATTACATTTTTATTTATATAGATTACGCCACACTTCCGTCCCAGGCATGGGCTAATTTGGACCCTCCAGGTATTTTGGACTCCAACTCCTATTAGGAATTGTAGGCTGTTAGGAATTGTGGGAGTTGGAGTCCAAAACACCTGGAGGGCCCAAGTTGGTCCATGCCTGTTCTATCTAAGGCAGTGTTTCTCAACCTGGGGGTCGGGTCCCCCATGGGGGTCGCGAGGGGGGTGTCAGAGGGGTCGCCAAAGACCATCAGAAAACATAGTATTTTCTGTTGATCATGTGCAGAAAGTTTGGTCCAATTCTATCGGTGGGGTTCAGAATGCTATTTTATTGTGGGTGAACTATAAATCCCAACAATTACAACTCCCAAATGGCAAGGCCTATTTTCTCCAAACTCTATCAGTGTTCACATTTGGACATATTGAGTATTTGTGCGAGGTTTGATTCAGATCCATCATTGCTTGAGTCCACAGTGTTCTCTGGATGTAGGTAAACTACAACTCCAAAAAACTCAAGGTCAATGTCCACCAGACCTTCCCAGTATTTTCTCTTGGTCATGGGAATTCTGTGTGCCCAGTTTGATTCAGTTCCATCATTGGTGGAGTTCAGAAGGCTCTTTGATTTTAGGTGAACAACTCCCAAATGTTGAGGTCTATTTGCCCCAAACTCCACCAGTGTAAACTATAAATCCCGGCAACTAGTATTTTCTGTTGGTTGTGGGAGTTCTGTGTGCCAAGATTGGTTCCATTTCATCATTGGTGGACTTCGGAATGCTCTTTGATTGTAGGTGAACTATAAATCCCAGCAACTACAACTCCCAAATGTTGAGGTCTATTTGCCCCAAACTCCACCAGTGTTCACATTTGGGCATATTGAGTATTCGTTCCAAGTTTGGGCCAGATTCATCATTTTTTTGATTCCACAGTGCTCTCTGGATGTAGGTGAACTACAATTTCCAAACTCAAGGTCAATGCCCACTCTTCCAATATTTTCTGTGGTCATGGGAGTTCTGTGTGCCAAGATTGGTTCAATTCCCTCGTTGGTGGAGCTCAGAATGCTCTTTGATTGTAGGTGAACTATAAATCCCAGCAATTACAACTCCAAAATGTTGAGGTCTATTTTCCCCAAACTCCACCAGTGTTCATATTTGGGCATATTGAGTATTTGTGCCAAGTTGGTCTAGAGCCATCATTGTTTGAGTCCACAGTGCTCTCTGGATGTAGGTGAACTACAACTCCAAATCTCAAGATCAACACTCACCAAACCTTTCCAGTATTTTCTGTTGGTTGTGGGAGTTCTGTGTGCCAAGATTGGTTCCATCTCCTCATTGGTGGAGTTCAGAATGCTCTTTGATTTTAGGTGAACTATAAATCCCAGCAACTCCAGCATTACCAAATGACCAAATCAATCACCCCCAACCTCACCAGTATTCAAATTTGGGAGTATTGGGTATTTGTGCCAAATTTGGTCCAGTGACTGAAAATACATCCTGCACACGAGATATTTAGATTACTATTCATAACAGCAGCAAAATTACAGTTGTGAAGTAGCAACGAAAATAATATTATGGTTGGGGGTCACCACAACATGAGGACCTGTACTAAGGGGTCGTGGCATTAGGAAGGTTGAGAACCACTGATCTAAGGGGTGGATAGAAAGCCCTCCACCCAAAGGTTTTAAAAGTGGGGCAGGCTCGCCAAGAACTATGTTCTTCCGTGTCTGCATATGTTTTGCAGCACTGTTGGCACTCCACCGATGGTCTTTGGACCCAGCTCAGTTGCCCATTCCTGGCCCAGTTTGTCACGCAACTGGTGCCAGCCTATCTCTTCCGCCCCCCCCCCCCAATAATTTCCTGGCTCATGGCCGGAGCCCCACCTCGCCCCACAGAGAAGGGAGAGGCCAAGCAGTCATTGTTCCCTTTGGGAGGGATGGGGACAAGGGTCGCCCGCATGTCCCAGGGCAAAGGCAAAAGGACGAATTTCCGGTGCCCTCTGCCCAGGGAGCTGGGAAAGTATATCTGCCAGGCGCCAAGATGCCTTCAGCCTATTTGCCCCGGCATCTCTCCGGATAGGCAGCGGGATGGCACACCTCTGGGCCTGGCTCCTGGTCATCCAGAGCGCAGCTGTGATTTGGTGAGCTGAGAAAAGAAAGTTGGGTTAGGGCAGGCATGGGCCAACTTGGGTCCTCCCTCCAGGTGTTTTGGACTTCAACTCCCACAATTCCTAACAGCCGGTAGGCTGTTAGGAATTGTGGGAGTTGAGGTCCAAAACACCTGGAGAGTAGAAATTTGCCCATGCCTGGGTTAGGTTTGGGGGCGGCAGAAAGAGTTGGGACCCCAATTTGTCTCTGTTGTGGTTTGAGCATCAGTGTGATGTTGGGATTCAGAGTAGGATTCGGGTACACTGTACATCTCTGGTTTTTTATGTTTCTATTTTTTCCATGTCAGAAGTGACTTGAGAAACTGCAAGTTGCTTCTGGTGTGAGAGTATTGGCTGTCTACAAGGATGTTGCCTAGGGGACGCCAGGATAACTGAATGTCTGCCAGGATGTTGCCCAGGGGACACCTGGATGTTTTACCATCCTGTGGGAGGCTTCTCGGATATCCCCGCATGGGGATTTGGAGCTGACAGAGAGCAGCTCATTGCATCTCGTGGATTCAAACTGCTGACATTCAGGTCAGCAGTTCAGCAGGCACAAGGGTTTAACCCATTGCACCACAAAGCTTCCAGTCCTCGTTGTTTTGGGGAAAGAACAACAAGACACAGGTTTGCTTTTCCACCCTATGCTCCCTCTGCTACATCAGAATAGGACTCATCTATTAGTCCTCCTAGGATTTGGAGCAATTGGATTAGATGACAAGGAAGGAGATTCCACCTGAACATTGGGAAGAACTTCCTGACTGTAAGAGCTGTCCAGCAGTGGAACTCTCTGCCTTGGAGTGTGGTGAAAGCTCGCTCCTTGGAGGCTTTGAAACAGAGGCTGGAGGGCCATCGGTCATACTTTGATTGTGCCTTTCCTTCATGGTAGCAGGTTGGACTAGATGTTCCATGTGGTCTCAGACACAGGTTTGCTCTTTCACCCTATGCTCCCTCTACTACATCAGAATGGGGCTCATCTATTGGTCCTCCTAGGACTTGGAGCAGTGGGTTTAGATGACAGGAAAGGAGATTTTTCCATCTGGGCTAAAATAGGCTGTGGTCAGACCACTCCTGAAAAAGACCTCTCTTGACTCCACGATCCTGAACAACTATAGACCAATCTCTAACCTTCCTTTCTTGGGCAAGGTGTTGGAGCGGGTGGTCACTTCTCAACTCCAGGGTTTCCTGGATGACATCAATTATCTGGATCAGTCACAGTCTAGCTTCAGGCCTGGCCATGGCACCGAGACGGCTTTGGTCGCCTTGGTGGATGATCTTCGTAGGGAGCTGGACAGGGGGAGTGTGATCCTGTTGGTTCTCTTGGATATCTCAGCGGCTTTAGATACCATCAATCATAGTATCCTTCTGGGACAACTCTCCAGGATGGGCCTGGGAGGCACGGCTTTGTCGTGGCTCTGGTCCTTCCTGGAGGGTCGTCACCAGATGGTGAAGCTGGGAGACACCTGCTCGGACCCCTGGCCTTTGACCTGTGGGTCCCACAAGGTTCCATTCTGTCTCCCATGCTTTTTAACATCTACATGAAACCGCTGGGAGAGGTCATCCGGAGTTTTGGAGTTGGGTGCCATCTCTACACAGATGACACACAACTCTACTACTCTTTTCCACCAAATTCCAAGGAAGCCCCTTGGGTGCTGGACGAGTGCCTGACCACTGTGGCTGTCTGGATGAGGACGAACAAGCTGAAGATTAATCCTGACAAGACAGAGGTCCTCCTGGTTGATCGTAAACCAGATCGGGGTATAGGGTGGCTACCTGTGTTGGATGGGGTTGCACTCCCCCTGAATCCACAGGTCCGCAGTTTGGGTGTCCTCCTGTACTCATCACTGACGCTTGAGGCTCAGGCGTCGGCGGTGGCCAGGAGGGCCTTTGCACAATTGAGACTCATGCGCCAGCTGCAACCGTACCTCGTGAAGGTGGATCTGGACAGGGTGGTCCATGGCTTAGTCACCTCCAGATTGGACTACTGTAATGCACTCTATGTGGGGCTGCCCTTGAAAACGGCTCGGAAATTCCAGATGGTCCAACGGGCGGCAGCCAGGTTACTAACTGGTACTCCTTATAGGGAGCAGTCAACCCTCCTGTTCAAGGAACTCCACTGGTTGCCATTTATTTTCCGGACCCAATTCAAGGTGCAGGTTCTTACCTACAAAGCCCTGAACAGTTTGGGACCCGCCTACCTACGTGACCGTATTTCTGTATACGAACCCACACGATCTCTTCGATCATCTAGAAAGGCCCTGCTCTCGATCCCACTTGCATCGCAAGCGCGATTGGTGGGGACGAGAGAGAGGGCCTTCTCGATAGTGGCCCCTCGACTCTGGAACTCACTCCCCAAGGACATCAGGCAGGCCCCAACTCTGGCAGTCTTCAGGAGGAGTTTGAAAACGTGGTTGTTCCAGTGTGCCTTCCCAGAATAATGAATCCTCAGCACTTTGTCCTCTAAAGCACTTTACATCAATTTAGGTCTGTTCGTATGTCTCCACTACGCCCACTTTCCTTATCTTGTCTATGACCAGCATCATTTAAAAATTTTAATTACATTTGGCCCAGCCATAGTTTTTAAAGTGTTCTGTATTATTGTCATTGCTTATGTTATTGTCTATGTGATTTAATTTAAAGGCTTTGAAACAGAGGCTGGATGGCTATTGGTAATACTTTGATTGTGCCTTTCCTGCATGGTAGCAGGTTGGACTAGATGTCCCATGTGGTCTCAGACACAGGTTTGCTCTTCCACCCTATGTTCCCTCTCTTGGTCCTCCTGGGACTTGGAGCAATGGGTTCAGATGACAGGAAAGGAGATTCCACATGAACATTAGGAAGAACTTCCTGACTGTAAGAGCTGTCCAGCAGTGGAACCCTCTGCCTCGGAGTGTGGTGGAAGCTCCTTCCTTGGAGGCTTTGAAACAGAGGCTGGATGGCCATCTTCTGGGGGTGCTTTGGTTGTGCTTTTCTGGGTCAGACTAGTCTCTTCCAACTTTTATGATTCTCTGATTCGATATTTCCAAATCAAAGTGTTTCTGATTTACAGTTGAAGACCAGGGTTTGAATCCCTGCTTGGATATTGGAAAATCCTTAGTTTTGCTTAAGCCTGAGAGGAAGGCAGCAAACAGCCTTTGTGTAAAGCTGGTGAAGAAAACCCCTTTGTTATTGTGGTCCAGTGTCTGCCTCACATAGGCCCCTTCCACACGACCCTATATCTCAGGATCTGATCCCAAATTATCTGCTTTGAACTGGATTATATGCAGAGGCGGCCCTAGGTAATTTTCAACGGTAAGCAAACAGTATTTTGCCCCCCCCCCCCCCCAACCAATTATTGATATATATTTTCTGTTCGTTGTGGGAGTTCTGTGTGCCATATTTGGTTCAATTCCATCATTGGTGGAGTTCAGAATGCTCTTTGATTGTAGGTGAACTATACATCCCAGTAACTACTCACTTGCCGCACTTGCTCCCTTGCCTGGCCCGCTTTGGGTCCGGAGGCGTGCCTGAAGACCCCGGGGTGTGCACCAAAAGTCACCTCTTCTCCTGACTTTCTCCTCAGCCATAGAGACAGAGAGAGAGAGAGAGAGGTGGAGATGCCCACCTTTCCTGAAGTTAGGCGCAAAAACAAAGGAGGGAGCGGAGGTGGGAGATACCTCCAGCCGGAGGGGCTCTCTCTCTCTCTCTCTCTCTCTTGGTCCCAATGGCTGAAGAGAAAGTCAGGAGAAGAGGCGACTTTTGGTGCGCACGCTGGGGTCTTCAGACACGCCTCCGGACCCAAAGCGGGCCAGGCGCGGCGGCTCTGCCCCTTGGCCCACCCGCGGATTGGGGAGAGGAGAGGAGGCGGGTGGAGCGCCGGGGGATCGGGAAAGGGAGCCGGTCATGGGGAAGGGATCGAACGCAGAGAACGATTGAGCGCCGGCTCTGCTCGCGCACCCGGTGGCCAGATGGAGCAGGAACGAGAGGGGCGAGGTGAGGCGCAAGGGCCCGGCCCCTTTGGGAAGAGAACTGCTAGGGCTGTTGTGAGCTGAGGGGGCGCTCCTCAAGTGGCGGTCGGGGGGCATTTACAGAGGCGCCTCTGCGCCCCTGGCAAAACAAAAGTGTTCTGCGACCGCTTACTTTGCATAATGGACGAGCCGCCCCTGGTCCCCACTGCAAGATAACCTGAGATGAACAGATAATCTGGGATCAGATCCTGGACTAAAGGGGCAGTTTGGAAGTGGCTAAAGTCATTTCTGAATTGTGGCGATTCTGAGGGTTTTCTTGACAGAAATGCATTCTGATGGGGCGTATCAGGAGCGACTTGAGAAACTGCAAGTCGCTTCTGGTGTGAGAGAATTGGCCCGTTGTTTTCCCTGTCTGCTTCCCAGAAGGTCTTTACCCTTGTGGGAAGAAAATTGCAAAAATTACATATTCCTGCCTTCAAGAGCAGAATTAGTGGAGGCTTGCATCCTTAACACAGAATGGATTTTACTAAATGGGTGTCTTCCTAGTGCACTGGACCACAAGACCCAGAACCCCTCATCCATGCACCCAGAGGACACTAGCTTGGAAAGAATGTGAGAGAGAATGCAAACCAAGATTCCCTCTCTTACGTTAGTTAATTTTTCTAATATTATGATCTGTGAATCTCAGGTATTTATCGCTTTACTGTTACTTTATGGCTACCCCTTCCTACCCCCACCCACCCCAGCTATTTTCAGCAGGTAATTCACCTCCCACGCCCAACTGACCTTGCGCCTTCGCCTTGAACTTTAAGCAAGGAAAACACCCCAGAGGGATCAAAGGATAACTCATTATGTCATCTCATTATTTGGAAAACGGTCAAGAATCCGTTGCGTGAAATTCTGGGATTTGTAGTCTATGAGGGACTTAAAGCAAGAAGTTGGTATTTTGTGGACAGCAAGCTAAACATGAGCTAACAATGTCATGCAGCAGCAAAAAAGCCAATGGGATTTTGGCTTCATAAACAGGAGTCTAGTGTCATGCTCCCCATGCTCTCGTCTGCCTTGGTTAGAGCTCACCTGGAATCACACTGTGTCCAGTTCTGGGCACCACAACTGAAGGGAAATATTGACTCTAAGCTGGAATGTTTCCAGAGGAGGGCATCCAAAATGATCCAGGATCTGGAGAACAAGCCCTATGAGGAGTGGCTTCAAGAGCTGGGCATGTTTAGCCTGAAGAGGAGAAGGCTGAGAGGAGACATGATGCGGGCCATGGATAAAGATGTGAAGAAAAGTCACAGAGAGGAGGGAGCAAGTTTGTTTTCTGCTGCCCTGGAGACTAGGACGCAATGGAACAATGGCTTCAAACTAAAGGAAAGAAAGGAGATTCCACCTGAACATTAGGAAGAATAACTGACTGTGAGAGCTGTTCAGCAGTGGAACTCTCTGCTTTGGAGTGTGGTAGAATCTCCCTCCTTGCAGGCTTTGAAACAGAGACTGGATGGCCATCTGTCGGGGGTGCTTTGAATGTGATTTTCCTTCTTCTTGGCAGAATGGGGTTGGACTGGATGGCTTACTAGGTCTCTTCCAACTCTTGGATTCTCGACTCAAGGGTAATAATGACTGTCCCTCCCAAATAAGATTTCTGCTTCTCCTCAATGGCATTTCCCCAAATTTTTAATATTGCAGTAACTCAACACTTTGATTGATCATTTAGAAATACAGTCTAGGCCAGTGATGGGCAACCTTTTATTTTGAGCTTGGCGTGTCTAAATTTGCCAAAAACCTGAGCATAACTTGGGTGGGGTGTCAACTTCGAGAAAAACAACAACATAATTTTGCAATATTTATAGTTTAAATAAGAAAAATGTCTATTCCATGCTGAGTTATGGAGTGAACAATGCTCAAACGTCCAGATGTTAAATTTGTAGAGCCTTTTACAAATTTAAGGATGGAATTAGATTGGCTCTTATAAGGTGTACTTCTCTATATACGGCCTCATGTGGCCGCGTGTCAGTGCTGACACGCGTGTCATAGGTTCACCATCACGAGTCTAGGCAAAGGTGACAAAGGGAAGGTCAAATACAAGAAATCGAGATGTGAGCGATTTGTCTATTTCCCTTTCATACTAGAAATTTGGGGAGGAAAAACATCATTATGGAAGCAGAAGTCTTATTTGGGGTCCAATCCCTTCATTTTGCTTTCCTGCCTTGCCAGTATCTTTGTCCAAGAGGTATCTGCGTTGTGGTATAGCAGTATGGCACTAACCCCACACTAACTGCCAGGGTCCATCTTGGGATTTGTAGTTCAGTGAGGGAATTAGACCAGGTGTTCTCAAGCTAAGTCCTCCTATTTGACTCCTTTCACGACGTCTTGTCTGGTTGGTGGGAGCAGTGGAATAAAGTGGTACATTTTTCTTACAAAATTTGAAATGGACCCTCCACTGATTTTGCTCTGTATGGGGGGAAATTAGTATTTATTTACCCCCAGAGAAAGAGGAATCTATGCACACCTACATTGCCCATCCCAAACCTTGTTTTCTGCTTCTCACCTTGTTCGTTCTTCTCTCATTTCAGGGCGAAACAGACCCATGGTGCTGAATTATTGCAGAAACCCTTTGCCACAAAATGTAAGTGACTTCCTAACTGTATTGTCGAAGGCTTTCGTGGCCAGAATCACTGGATTGTTGTAGGTTTTTTCGGGCTATATGGCCATGTTCTAGAGGCATTCTCTCCTGACGTTTCGCCTGCATCTATGGCAAGCATCCTCTATGGCAGAGCACCTGATGAACCAACCTGGACACAACATACTATATGAGAACACAGAAATGCTGGACCACTCTCACAACCATCATGTCAGACTACACAGAGAAGCCATCGAAATCCACAAGCATGTGGACAATTTCAACAGAAAAGAGTAAACCATGAAAATGAACAAAATCTGGCTACCAGTATTTAAAAAACTCTAAAATTAAAACAGCAAAACAGCAGAGGGAAAACAATCAGGGACATCTAATCACCTCTTAACAAAGGATTGCTCCAGGCACTGCCAGGCCATCAAATGCTAATCAAGGTGGTCAGTTGAAACATTCACACCTCGCTCCAGCAGACAAAGGTTTTTGTCCCACCCTGGTCATTCCACAGATATATAAACCCTTTTTCCTAGTTCCAACAGACCTCACTACCTCTGAGGATGCTTGCCATAGATGCAGGCGAAACGTCAGGAGAGAATGCCTCTAGAGCATGGCAATATAGCCCGAAAAAACCTACAACAGCCCAGACTTCCCAACTATTTTAATGTGCCTGGAAGGAGGGTATGTTTATGTAGACCACTAATAATATTAATTATTCTTCTCACTGTCTCCTTTCTTGCCTACTGTGTAATTCCCCATCCACAAGACAGCATAACAACAACAACAACAACAATAAATGCAAACATACCTCATTAAACAAAACCTCCACTAAAGATCTCCTTTTCCAAAACCTTTTTATGCCCTCCCAGCCCCCTGCTTTCCTTCCTCATCCTCTGTCTAGCTGGATGTTCTTTAGCAGCAACAGCCTTGTGTGGGTGATGAAAGAAAATGCAGAGAGCAAAACAAAGGGGGGAAACTGATAACCAGCTCCCCTCCGCATGTTAAAAGAAGCATAATGTCGCACGCTAGGTCAGGAGCACCTTTTCACCCAGCATCAAACAGAGTCCAGTAGTAGCTGACTACAGAAGTTTATTTACAAAAGGCATATAAAGATATAAAGATCAATAGTCCAAGACTGTAACGTTCATGAAATCCAAGATAACAAGATACATGAGATCCATAACAGCAAAGTACAGGAAGTCCAAAATAGCAAGGTATGTGAAATCCAAGAAGCCAAAAGCATAGGCAAAAATCCATAGCATGAAAGCAGGAACTTAAGCAAGACAAAAACCCATTCAGGAACGTAGGCAAACTTGAGAGCTATCCATGAACTTGATTTTAAGAGGAAGTTGTCTGCTCTAAAGAGCTCAGGGAAACAGCACCTAATTGAAGCTCACACCTGAGCAAACAGACATGAGACCATCTCTTCGGCACCTGTGTTTCAAGGACTATAAGGACTGTTTCCCCTCCTGGGTTCTCTCTGACCTTCTAATTAACGTTTCCTTAGCCCTCTCCAAGCAGAGACCTAATCTCATATCATGGGGCAACTCCTCATCTTCTGAAGGCTGAGAAGGCCGGGAAGGTTGATTCTCAAGAGAAGCATCCTTGAGAAGCCCTGGCCTATCTCTGTGATCTATGGCCTGCATTTCTGTCTGTGTTTCAACCTGAGGAATAGACACAGACTAAGTGAAAACCGCATCCTCTGAATCAGAATCCCCAACATCCCCAGCATCTTGCTGCTGAGCCTCAACACATAAATATAAAAGTCTGGCCATCAAAAATAATAGTTTGGGATACAAAAAGTTTGCTGAGACTCACAAACAAAGAGGAAACCTGCCTTAATTTGTGTTGCAAGACCCCCCCCCCTTTCTATTCATTCCCTATTACCTCCAGTGCCAGGTGTTTGTTAAAAAAAGGAATAATA
Organism: Anolis sagrei ordinatus; assembly: GCF_025583915.1. Taxonomy (NCBI): domain Eukaryota; kingdom Metazoa; phylum Chordata; class Lepidosauria; order Squamata; family Anolidae; genus Anolis; species Anolis sagrei. The sequence continues at coordinate 2,249,294 of NW_026847660.1, read as the reverse complement.
ATTAGGGATACACGGAGTTTGCTAACCGGAGTTTGCCTGCCTTTGCTTCTTCTCCCCCACAGCCGCCCTTCCCAGCTGTGACTTCGACAATGCAGAGCGCCCTTTCTGTGGCTGGACCCAATCCGAGGACGACGGCGGGCAGTGGCTCCGAGGCGATGGGCCAAGGCCTGGGCAGAGCCCTGGCCCTCCAGGAGGGAAGCCTGAGCGGAGTAAGACATTGTAACCCAAGTATGGGTTTGGCCCTCCTGGTGTGTTGGACTTCAACTCCTACAATTCCTAACAGCCGGCCCAAAACACCTGGAGGGCCAAAGTTTGCCCATACCTGTATGTAACCCCAGCAGGGCTGATCACATCAAACCAGACCATTGGAGGGTATGCAAAGCTGGCTAAGAAGCACTCAGAGAGCCTTCGTTACCTCTCCGGCTTGGCTTATATAGCTTGGTTAACTAAGGCTGGCGAAAGACCCTCCTTTCCATGCTTCACCTTCCTCCCTGTGGGTCCCAGCTACATCTCCAACCCCTGAAACAAAATCAAAATGTTATAGTGCTGGAATTTAGGGGTCTTTGCCAGGAGGCAGAGACCAATCAGACTCCTTAAAGAGTTCGTTACCCTGGCGAGACAGAGAGAAACACCCAATCCCTGATTTTTCCCAATAAAAGGTCTCACCAAGTGGAAGGAAGTGCCACCGAGGTTTATTAGCGATTTAGCTGAAAAGGATGCAGAGCAGCAATCATTCACCAAGCAGAGCATGTGGTTACAGAAATAAAGGCCATTTTGATAGAAAATGCAGAGTTGTGAGTTTCAAAATTCCCACTCCCCCCTCCCGCCCAGCTTGAAGGGGATTGGCTGACGCGCAAACAGCTGGGAGGAGGCTTGGCCGTCCCCATGCATCAGGGCCAATCACAGGGCTTTCGCGGGGCGCCAGAGCCTATCAGGAGGCTCCTGCTATCTCGACGCTCCAGCGAATCAGAAGGGAGGGAGGCGGGATGAAGGGAGACAATGCATTCTGGAGTGGATTATGGAGTTTTAATGTCCTTAGGCTTATCGAGGCTGGGGATAGGCCTTCCAGAGAAGCCACTTTATTGTCCTGAGATGGGTCTGCGATAAGCATTGATGGCTTAATCCAGGTTTTCCTCTTACAATCAGATAGGGCACAAACTTTTGTGAATGTCCTTAGTGGAAAGATTTGAAAGAAAAACGACTTGGAGGAAAAGAGGGCTTTCCTAAGGTCATATTCCTCACATTGTTATATGATTAAAAAGTCTGCCAAACGGAAATCCTAATGGTGGCCCAACTCTGAAGACAGAAGGATTTCCTTTATTATTGTCCATGCAAAGAATGTCCAAAGAGAAGGGTCTTTTCCTGATCGCTGATTGCTTTTCCAGAGGCAAGGCAGTTTCCTTGTAGATTTCCCCCAAGGAGAGGGGAAGGGGGCAAAAGGGTCAGGGCCAGGTCAAATACATGAAGGGAAATATAGAAATACAGCAGAAAATATGAAAATATAGAAGTAATAGTACAGAGAGTAAACCCAACTACCTTCCCCCAGTGTCCATAGTTCATATTATTCATAGGAAGGTCCATAAAGGGAAATCTATCCATGAGAGGGAAAGAGAGTCCCGTGTTTGTGAGATGGGGGACCATCAGGAGCCCAGGTGTGCCTCAGGTGGGAAAATTCAAATACTTTTGTGGCATGGTTTTCAGTAATAAATTGGTTACCTTCTGCTGTAAACATATGAAAATAGGGCACAAAGCCTTGATTAAATGATACACACCAAATTGACCAAGGCTTAACCCTTATTATCCAATCTGGTGTCCTTGCCCTTAGCAAACTATAAGTTACTATCTCTAATGGTTGGGGGGGGGGGTCATGTTCGGCTTCAAAAACAGTCCCAGACCAACTGCTCTCTGCCTTTTTCCAGGAGGATATTACATCTACCCAGAAGCAGGGAAAACGGTGCAGTTGCAAAGCCCGGCTCTGGATCCGGACGCAGCCGAGATCTGTGTGGAATTCCTCTATTACCTGTACAGCTTAAGTACCAGTGCCCAGCTGGCAGTGAAAGTCCAGGATGCTTCTGGAAACGCCTCAACGCTGTGGACCAAAGGAGGGATGCAGAGTTCGTCCTGGCTCCTGGGGACTGTGACTGTACAGAACCCCGTCCGGCGTCCCTTTCAGGTAATCTTTTGGAGCAAGGGCAGGAACAGGGCACGCAGGCTCGTAGCCAGGATTTCGATTCGGGGGGTTGGGGGGGCTGAGTTTCAGGGAGGGCTGAGTCTGAGTGAAAGAGGGTCTAGCCTAGCAAACCTTTTGTATCGTTACCCCAATCCCCCCATCATGCATATGGGATATATTGAGTATGGTGATCAGATCATGATATGAATAAACATAACAGTTTAAATAATGCACCAGTAAGGCCTTTTCACGAACCACCATGAGAATTTCGGGGGGGGGGGGGCTGAAGCCCCTCAAGCCCCCCCCCCCCCGGCTACATGCCTGAGGGCACGGTCCTCATTCCTCTCACATCCCCAGTCTTTTCCCAGTGGCAACTGGTGGCTCCCACGTGGGCGGGAGCGGGGAATCTGCTCCTGACTTAAGTCTGAACTTTAAACAAGTTGTTAAAGATTCTAAAACCTGGTTTGGGGTTAGTCTTGGCTACCTTAAATGGCTCTTTGACAGTTTGAGATAAGACCAAAGGGCTTTGACGCCAACTGTTGAAGTTAATTATGTCTGTCTGTCTCCTCGCAGGTTGTGTTTGCAGCCACCCGGGCTGAGACCACGGAAATCGATATGGGGCTGGACTCCATCTCCATCAGGGTCGGGCCTTGCTCGCGTAAGTGACCCTGACTTTCTCCCCATGCGCTGAGAGACTTTTGGGTTGGAGTCTAGGGCCCATTTGCAATGAATCCTGGTGACATTTTGGTGGGCCAAATTCCACTTCCTTCCATCTCAACTGAGGGATCCTCCCTTCCTTGTTCTCTCTCTGCTGCTTGCTGCTTCTGCTCTGCAGCCTGTGTGACCGGCTGTGATTTTGACTCTATTGGTGACCTCTGCGGGTGGGAGAACCCAGCTGAAGGGGACATCCAGTGGGAGCAGTGGACTGGGGCAGGTGACAACCCCGACGTGGGACCGGCGGACGACTTCTCCAAACCGGGATGTGAGTTCCTCCCTCCTGAAACCGGGATCTTTCTGCATAGGAAGCTTCCCTATGGCCCTTGAGAACCTTGTCAACCCTGAGTGGCAGCTGCGGTAGCGCTTCCGCTTTTCAAAAAGGATTATTTCCAAAGATTAAACCTAAGACCATCCATATAAAAACATGTCAGAATGTGTCACTGCACATTTAGAGTCCATCTGGACCAGTACCATCAGCTCTGACTGGCAGGCATGGCTCTCCACCGGATTCTTTCCTTGTCCTGTGTGGAGATATCAATGAGGACTAGGACCTTAATAATGCATGAATTTAGGGAGCTGCCCCTGAACAAGGTCATACTTTTGGGGATCCATCCAGTTCAGTATTGTTGGCTCTGACTATCACAAGCAATAGCCTTCTGGGGTTTGCAGGTGGAGTCTCACTTTTGGTCTTGGACTCAGGAGGTTGGCTTTAGCACAGCGAGTTAATCACCAGCAGCAACAGATCACACCAATTGAAAGGTTGGCAATTAGAAGCATGGTTCAGGGTGAGCACCCAACCTTCTGCCCAGCTCACTGTCCACCTAAGCAGTTTGAAAACAGCTGTGCTGTGAGAAGAGAAATTGGGCACTACTTAAGTGGGGAGGCATTTTACGGCACCATAGAAAGGAAGTACCAGAAAATGCCTGCGATCAAAGGGAGGAGGAAGTCTGTGATCAAGCGCTCTTCGTCATAGAGTATGGAGTGACAGCACCCCCCTGTGGCTGGAATCGAGCACAACCTCCAGGACGCCAAAGTTGGGGAAAATGCCGATACATACCTCAATCTGTTGTCTGTCCTGTCTGTCTAACGGCATTGAATGTTTGCCGAACATATGTTCTGTGATCCGCCCTGAGTCCCTTTCGGGATAAGAAGGGCGGAATATACATGCTGTAAATAAATAAACAAATTGTTGAGATTAACTTCACAATTTAGCATCGGATCAGTTGCACAACTTCAGCGCTTTCCAGTAGCTTCTTCCTGCACAGTATTTTCAGTCAACTGCTCCCACAGCCTGCAGCCACGCTGGAACCTTTTACAGACACTTGAGCACATGCCTGGCCATTGTCAGTTTTACCATTGTCTTTCCTCCAGTCTAGATGATATTACAAACTTACCACAGCATACAGTTATATCTTGTCTTAGCAGACAGGTTCTTTTAATTACATAGAGCCTTCGACGAACAACATCACAGCACAAGGAGAAATATACACTGTACATGACTTCCTTATATACAATTCTATACAATTACACATAGCAATCTCTGATTGGTTCCCAACTCATTAACTTAACTCAGACCCAGGATTACATCATTCACAATCACCTGGACTAGGCCAGAACACATTCCCCAAATTATTCCCTATATACAGTTAATGCATGACTCAGCATTTCCAATAGAAGCCCATTAGCAGTGCATGACTCAGCTACATTACATTGCAATACATTGTAAAACCTGACACAAATAGTATAAGGAAGACCCTGATTCTTTCTCGGCCTTCCTTGCAGTCGGCTCCTACATGTTACTGGATTCCTTTGACTCAAAAAACAGCGGGACGGCCCTCCTCAAAAGCCCTCTGTATGAGTCCCAGGGGGGCTGCCTCTCCCTTGACTTCTATTACACTCTCCATGGTGTCTCCAGTGATACAACGCTCAAGGTCTACGCAGCGGCTGTGGCAGGTAGGTATGCCCATTCTCCCACCCAGCCAAGGCTTTATGACAACCCCACCGGATTCTGGGCTTCTCGGGGCACCTTGGGAGGATGACAGTTTGGTATTAAGTTTCCTCCTCCTCTCTGCATTTCTGTTTGAACAGGGGGAGAACTGGGAGCCCCCTTGCTGACTCTCAGTGGGGAGCATGGACCCAACTGGAATCCGGGAGTGGTCAATTATACTGGGACAGCCGAGGTCCAGGTAAGGAACCCAAGGAGATTCAACAAAATTGAGGCTTTGGGCAGGCAGTCCTTATCCGCATAAACAAAGAGCAAACACCTTGGGAGGAGAAAGGGATTTCAGGAAGACAAAAACAATAAAGGCACCTCTGGGTGCTTTCGTGCCTGGGGATCTTGAAATCTCCGCTGTGTCACTTAATATCTGAGCTCTTGTAGCCTAATCTGATTCTGAGTGTTCAGAAGATGAGGCTGGGGGTGCTGGGAATGGTTCATAGGGGTCAGAGACAAATTTTTTGGAATCTCCTGGCAGAAATGTGTTTCAATTTCCTGGCAATTCCTAAGAGAACAGTGAAGGCCGTTCCCATGGGAATTTGTTAGAAGTGCAGACCGAAGGGGACAAATGTTTGTTGAGGCAAGAAAGATCAGAGTTGAGACAACAGGGCTTCCAATTAAGGACTCGCTGCTCAAAGTGGCTTCAAGATAAGGCCGCGGAGAGCAGGTGCAAACAAAATGATCTCATGGGAGGGATTTTGGCTTTTTAAAAGTGGTTCATGTTGTGATACAATCTGTGTGAGAGCAACACTGCATTCAGGTACAGAGCTCTCAGTGTCAAGGACCATGAAATTCATGTAACCAAGTAACCAAGCTGTTCTTGCATTCTGGTCTTGGGAGGTATAGTTTTGGCTGTTCTGGATTTATGTATCTTTTCTTTGAGTGACATAGTTTTGTTTGCTTGGATTTATGTACCTTGCCTTTCCATATCACACTGGAGTTATTTTAGAGCCTTTCTTTAAAGGGATTTTTGGACTTTTGGCTTCCATTGACATAATCTTTTGAACTTTGATTCCTTTTTTTATATATTTGATTGCTTTTCATATACTCAGCTTTTATTATATTCTGCTTTTAATATACTCTTACATTGGATTATCTGGACAGTGTGTGATTTGTGGTGAAAATCACTGGGTCTTTGTCCTGAAAACAGTAGCGCTAGCATATTTCAGCTCACACTAGCAAATAAGCTTTCCAATGTTGTGTAAGGAGGTATCCAGTACCTCCTTTTACAGCAATAAGAACTATCTTAAATTTCAAATCTGGTTGCAATAGAGGAAGAAGCACTTCCAATTATGTTGAGCCTGAACAAAAATCAGGGCTAAGGGTTCTAGATTATAATAGCCACTTTTTGCAGAATAATCACTTACTTAAATTCCAAATCTGGTTGTTTTGGAAAGGCATGACCTTTCAGAGATCATAACCTTTTGCAAAACCAGAATCTCTGAAAGTGTGTCCCATGACCACTCATGGCTTTCCCTCCCTAGTTTGTTTTCGAAGGCACCTACAGAGGCAAACCTGGCTTGGCAGTGGACAGCATCCACGTCTCACCTTGTGAAGGTAACTTCACCCCTGCGCCTCAGGGTTGGCATTTGGGGAGAGGAGAGGGGCCTGTATCAGAGAAGGTTTCCCTGACTCTTAATCTCCTTTCCGCTCCCCATCCCCAGAGGTTTTCACCCAGTGCAACTTCAACGACAATGCAAATCCCTTCTGCGGCTGGGTCGGTTCCGGCGATAATGATGACGTCTCCTGGACACGGACCAACCATTCCACCCCGACCGAAGAGACCGGGCCCCCAGGAGATTACCCCGATGGAAGTAAGCAGCCGAGGACAACCCGGGACTCAGAAATCAATTTCCTAAAAATATTCGATAATCCCTCTTACAGAGTGGAGTTGAGAAAGTGACTCATTAAGCCAGGCATGAGCCAACTTGAGCCCTCCCTCCAGGTGTTTTGGACTCCAACTCCCACAATTCCTAACAGCCAGTAGGCTGTTAGGTATTGTGGGAGGTGGAGTCCAAAACACCTGGAGGGAGGGCCCAAGTTGGCCCATGTCTTTGTAATCTTGGAACTGAACACTTCAGTCACTTAAGGGATCATCTGCATACACATGTTATGGGAGTTGGAGTCCAAAACACCTGGAGGGAGGGCTGAAGTTGACCCATGGCTTTGTCCTCTTGGAACTGGACACTTAAATCAACCAAGGGGTCATCTACGTCTCTACATTATGGGAGTTGGAGTCCAAAACACATGGAGGGAGGGGCCAAGTTGGCCCATGCCTTTGCTCTCTTAGAAGTGGACACTTCACTCAACCAAGGGGTCATCTGCATCCCCACATTGTGGTAGTTGGAGTCCAAAACACTTGGAGGGAGGGCCGAAGTTGGCCCAGGCCTTTGTCCTCTTGGATGTGGATCAAGGGATCATCTGCATCCCACTTTTTAGGAGTAAAAGTCCAAAACATGTGGAGGGAGGGCCCAAGTTGACCCATGGCTTTGTCCTCTTGGAATTGGACACTTCAGTCAATCAAGGGATCATCTGCATACACATGTTATGGGAATTGGAGTCCAAAACACCTGGAGGGTGGGCTGAAATTGACCCATGGCTTTGTCCTCTTGGAACTGGACACTTCAGTCAACCAAGGGGTCATCTGCATACACATGTTATGGGAATTGAAGTCCAAAACACCTGGAGGGAGGGCTGAAGTTGGCCCATAGCTTTGCCCTCTTGGAACTGGAGAGTTAAGTCAACCCAATGGTCATCTGCATACCCACGTTGAGGTCCAAAACATCTGGAGGGAGGGCCAAAGTTAGCCCATGCCTGCGTTCAGTGTAACTTTTCTATGAGTCTCTGGGTTTAGTGTGGAAGAGCAAAAGCCTAGGCTTCGTCCCTGGTGGCAACCAGTGTCTCCCATGTCATTGACATCATTACTTCACTCTGGGTTGTGTTCTGAACTTGAAAGCCTGTCCTCTTTCTGCAGAGGGCTACTACATCTACGCAGAAGGGGGCTCCCTGAAACCGGGCCAGTCCCTCCGCCTGACCAGCCGGGCCTTCTGCACCGACACGGAAGCCTGTGTGGAATTCTATTATTACATGTATGGTATTGTGGAAGTCCAGACGCAGCTCCGGGTGCTGCTGGAGGGACCTTCTGGAGCAGAGGTCACGCTCTGGACCCGGAGTGGGATCCAAAGCCCTGCGTGGCTCTTTGGATCCGTGACGGTGCCGTATGGTGGGCCGCAGCCAAGCAGGGTGAGTAGCACAGTGCTAACCATATATGATGGTCCTCCAAGTGATGTGTCTTGGCGGTGGATATGTAGGTGGCTGTGGAACCCTATTCTTGATCCGCATGTTCTCCCACAGTGAGGACATTGGTTTCCAGATAGAAGGCGGTCCCGGTCAGGGTTGGCTTGACGTTCCTTGGCACGTTTCTCCCTTTCTCCCTCGCCATCTATTCATGCCTCTTTGAATTCTGCAGCACTGCTGGTCACAGCTGACCTCCAGTAAGAGCAATCAAGGGACAGGGCATCCCAGTTCTCGATGTCTATGCCATMGTTTTTAAGGTTGGCTTTAAACCCATGTTAATTTGTTAATTTATGCCAAATAGGCTGGGCGGGGCATTCTGGRAGCTATTGTCCCCCAAAAGTAGCATTTTGCTAGGGTCTGGGAGCTATTGTCCCCCAAAAGTAGCGTTTTGCTAGGGTCTGGGAGCTATTGTCCCCCAAAAGTAGCATTTTGCTAGGGTCTGGGAGCTACTGTCCCCCAAAAGTAGTATTTAGCTAGGGTCTGGGAGCTATTGTCCCCCAAAAGTAGCATTTTGCTAGGGTCTGGGAGCTATTGCCCCCCAAAAGTAGCATTTTGCTAGGGTCTGGGAGCTATTGTCCCCCAAAAGTAGCATTTAGCTAGGGTCTGGGAGCTATTGTCCCCCAAAAGTAGCATTTTGCTAGGGTCTGGGAGCTATTGTCCCCCAAAAGTAGCATTTTGCTAGGGTCTGGGAGCTACTGTCTCCCAAAAGTAGCATTTTGCTAGGGTCTGGGAGCTACTGTCCCCCAAAAGTAGTATTTAGCTAGGGTCTGGGAGCTATTGCCCCCCAAAAGTAGCATTTTGCTAGGGTCTGGGAGCTATTGTCCCCCAAAAGTAGCATTTTGCTAGGGTCCAAGGTGCCATGCCAGCATTTCTAATTTCAGCAGCTTTGGTTCTTTGTCCCGATACTGTTCCAACTATTATGAGGATGTGTGTTTGTCATTGGTGTCCCTCCTCACTGAAGTTGGCCCAACCTGGTTGATGTTCCCTGTGGTTCCATTGGTCACTTGTGTAATCTGGAGCTAGGGGGGCTTCTGCATCATGTTCCTCTGCTTCTGCTCCCTTGGCCTCTGCAGGGCAAGGACTTACGAAAGACTTCTTGTCTCTGCTTTGACTCAGGTGCTTTTTGAGGTGGTTCGGGGGAACCACCCTTACCTGGACGTCTCCCTGGACAACATCTCCGTGCGCAGAGGACCTTGCTCAGGTGAGGTTGCGCAGGGAGTCATTTGCTCTAAGTCTTGTGGCCTTGTTACACATGTCGGTGCCTAAAGAGGCACCTCTGCTTGGAGGCAACCTACCTGATGATGAGTAATAATACATACTAATAATAATAATACACTTTATTTATATTCCGCTCTATCTCCCCGAGGAGACTCAGAGCAAATTACAGTATACACTTATATAGGCACAGATTCAATGCCTTTTATACCGTGAAGAATGACATACAATACACAAACAAAGGCCAAGGTTTCCCTTTCCATCTTCGGTGTCTGGAGGCAATGCTCAGCTCTAGCCATTGGGAGGTGCTCTTGTTCCATTTTCAATGCCGAGGAGCTTGGTGTCCTTAGATTCTCCTGGTCGTGTTTTGCTGGCATGGCGACATGGATGCCTTTTGCCTTCCTGCCGAATACACAGTACATGTTTACGAACTGCTAGGTTGGTAGGAGCTAGGGCTAACGGCCAGGAGCTCACCCCGACCGGTGGCTTCAAACTGCCGAGCTTCCGGTCGGCAAGTTTTTCTGCAGCTAGCTGTTTAACCTAGTGTGCTACTGCAGCCCCATAAGTAAATAAGATCTGGATAAATGCTTAAGGGATTCAGAGGGAGGAGATAAGTTTTTGAGCCCCAAAAGAGGAGACCCTCATTCTATATCTCTCCCAAAGGGATATGAGAGCAGCAGGCAATGGCATGGGAGCCAGACCTCCCCAGGGTCTCACCCTTCCCACAGCAAGCCCAAATGCTTCTGTTTTGCTTTGCAGGCGCTCTCAGAATGGCAGCAGGAAGCGGCATTGCTTTATTTCCTGTTGCCAATTGAGATTGACGACAGTAGAAGGAGGGGATCCCGTCAAGTCCACTGATGACTGTCCTGCCAAAGCAAAGGGGTGCCTTACAAAAGGGCAAGAGGCAGAGTGGAGTCATTATTATTATTATTATTATTATTATTATTATTATTACTATTATTATTATTGGAGCCCCAAGTGGCGCAGTGGGTTAAACCCCTGTGCCGGCAGGTTGAAGACCGACAGGTCGCAGGTTCAAATCCGGGGAGAGGCGGATGAGCTCCCTCTATCAGCTCCAGCTCCTCATACGGGGACATGAGAGAAGCCTCCCACAAGGATGATAAAAACATCAAATCATCCAGGCATCCCCTGTGCAATGTCTTTGCAGATGGCCAATTCTCTCACACCAGAAGTGACTTGCAGTTTCTCAAGTCGCTCCTGACACAACCAATATATATATATATATTATTGTTATTATTGGGATTTTAGTAGTTCTAAATAAAACACCGAGGTTTTGCAGATAGCACAGGGTGGCGGGGTGCTTGCAGACTTCGGCAGTGCTTTACGTCGGCAGATGAAACGTTGAGTGAAAGAGGTGGACAGGTCTCACCTCTCATTAACAAACACAGGGCTCTAACTCATTTACATCACAGGAGGCATATTTTAGCATATCAGATTGACCTTGATATTAAATTCAATGACTTCTGTAAAGAACTGACTCAGGGGACCTGAACATTCCCCTCTCACCTCTCTTTTCTCTTCCTCGTCCTTCTTTTCGGCATGACACATGCCCCCTCCACGCCACTGTCCACAACACTGAGTGGAAAAAAGGAGAGTCTTAAGATTTCTCATAAACAAACCATGCACTGAAGCTGTATTACATTTGTGATTTATGACTACAGTGTTCCCTCGCTACTTCGCAGTTCACTTTTTGTGGACTCACTTTTTCGTGGTTTTTTTGAAAAATTAATTTAAATACAGTACTGTATACAAGTAGTGAGGGAACACTGGAGGAGGAAGGGGACGGATAGATGGATGGATCTCTGTGTAGGCTCAGCCTCCTCACCCTCTTTACCTTCCTCCTCCTCCTCCTCTTCCTCCTCCTCGGTGCCACCGCGCATGCGCCACGGAGCCCAGGCTGGACGTGAGCTTGAGGCGGAGGGAAAGTAGCGCCCAGATTGAGAGAGGGGGGCCCATTTTCCAGAGGGAGAGCAGACGGGGAGTATACGTATATGTATGTATACAGTTCATATACTATAAGCATCCCTACTTTGTGGATTTTCACTTATCACGGGTGGCCCTGGAACATAACCCCCGCAATAAGTGAGGGAACACTGTATTCAACTAACCCCCACCCCCATATATCTGAGACAATGGCTGTAACTGAGAAGGTGCCACACTGAAAAATGCACTTGGAAGGAGCACGGAGAGAACTGACTGGCGAAAAACAAATGAGAATTTAGAGTGGTCTTCGTTTTCTTTAATTGCATTTAATTTTTCATTTAAGGTTTCCTTCCACGTAATCCTCTTCTCTTTGTTTTTATACTGCTGAACTCTCATCTCTTCCTCCTGACAGGCTCCGGAACGCCTCTTCCTCCGACCACTTCCTCAATTGCCACGTCAACCCACGCTGGCCCTGTGGTGACCCTGCCGCCCGGGAGCCCTGTGACGTCACGCTCCACAACCGCCAGTCCTGTGCCCACCAGCCACGTGGTCCCAACTACCCACAGCAACACCACTCCGGAAAAGCCCACTCTGACCAGCCCCACCACCACCACCACTGCATCAGACTCTACTGCCACCACCAGAGACAGCCATGTTAGCAGCACTGCACCAGCCACCTCCGGTCAAGGAAGCCAGACCACACCTGGGGTCCCCAAACCAACAAGCCATCCCACCTCAGATGCCCCTTCTACCAGCAAGGCTAGCACAACTACCACGACAGTCAGCCAAGGGGACACAACCACCACTCCCACCACCAGCGTCTCCAAGACAAGCACAACTAGCACAACAACCAGCCAAGGGAACACAGCCACCACTCTCACTCCCACCACCAGCGTCTCCAAGACAAGCACAACTAGCATAACAACCAGCCATGGCAGCACAGCCACCACTGCTACTATCACAACTAGTGACTCCAAGACAACCACGACGAGCACAACAGCTAGCCACAGCAACACAACCACCACTCCCGCTCCCACCACCAGCATCTCCAAAACAAGCACAACTAGCACAACAGCCAGTCATAGCAACACTACCACCACCAGCTCTACACACCACACACAACTGCCCATTACGAGCCAGACAAGCACCACTCATGGAAGCACCACTAGTACAACACCAGCCTCAACCAGCCAAGGCAACCTCACTACTAGGACCACTAGTCCAGCCACCATCTCAACCACCAGTGACTCCAAGACAAGCACAACCAGTACAACAGCTGCTCAAGGCAGCACAACAGTGGCCACCAGCCCCAGCACCACTCGTGGCTCAACACAACTGCCCATCACAAGGCCCACCAGTGGTAGCCAGCTTAGTACCACCACAGGCCACACCAGCCATGTTTCAACTGCTGGCAGCAGCAGCACTAGCCACCCCTCTGTTACCACGGCTAGGCCCACCCCTCCAAAGAGTAGTACTACTGCCATTACTCACATCAGCCCCTCCACCTTTCCCAGTCACAACCAAACAAGCACCACCCAGGGAAGCCAAAGCCCTGGTCACACCACTGCTGCCCCATCAACCACCAGGCAAACCACTCCCATTACCACCAGCTCAGCCACCACAAAAATAACCACCATTAGCACAACCACTGTCAGCAGCAGCCCAACAACTCACACCGCTGGTCAACCAACAACCACCTCAGGAACCACTCTGCAGGCTAACACAACCATCACCCAGAGTGCCACCACTCTCACCACTTTGCCCCACACCAGTCCCACAACCTTATCTCCTGACAGCCTGACAAGCAGACCTCCCAGCCCCACGGTAAGCAAGACCACGACTCTCGGGAAGACCACCACCACTGCCTCCCTCCTGACCAGCTCTGTGAGCCCAAGCACACTGCACACGACCACGGTTGGCCATGTCACCACTATATCCACAACGGCCAGCACCAAGTCCACACCTACAACCCCAGGCAGCAGCCACACTAGCCCCACCACAGTGGGCCACACCAGCCCAAGCAGCACTCACACCAGTGCCACAAGTATTGCCATCACCACAACTACAGGCAGCGGTACCCCCAGTCTTACCACTACTACCAGACCACCGATAAGGACAACCACGACTCAACACACCACTAGCCTTGCGACCATTGAGTCTAGCCGGACCACGGTCACCACCACGGAAAGAAGCAGCACCAAAATGCCTGTTAGCCCAGAGGCTACGACCACAACAACACTTCCAACGACCACGGCAAAACCCACTCCAACACAAGGGGTCTCCATAGGGACCACCATCACCAGCACAGCGCCCGTGACACCTCCAGGTAAAGGGGTTTATGAACTTCCTAAGAGTAAGGGGAGGAAGCAGCAGCCTTTTTTGGCAGAGAAGGCTGAAGGCCTCACCAAATTACAATCGCATCAATTATATTATATTATATTATATTATATTATATTATATTATATTATATTATATTATATTATATTATTATATTAACCATCCCCTGCCAGGCGTTGCTGTGGCCCAGTCTGTTGATCTGGGAAATAATGAGGAAGTATTGGTTTCTAATATATGTAATTTCTTTCTGCTTGTGGGTAGGGTAAACAGTATTTCTTGCTGTTTCTTTGTCAGTGTTGATGTGTCTAGTTTGCTCACCCTGGAACATGGAACATATCCTTGTCCTTCTTTAAGGGTCCCTTTCAAATCTATGATACTATATCTGTGTGTGTGTGAATCATATCTATCTATCTATCTATCTATCTATCTATCTATCTATCTATCTATCTATCTATCTATCTATCTATCTATCTATCTATCTATCTATTATCTATGGCTGGATGGCTCTTTGTTAGGAGGACTTTGAGTACGTTTTCTTGCCCTGGTGAAGAGAGTTGGACTGGATGACCTTAAATATTTTCTGTTGGTCATGGGGGTTCTGTGTGGGAAGTTTGGTCCAATTCTGTTGTTCGTGGGTTCAGAATGCTCTTTGATTGTAGGTGAACTGTGAATCCCAGTGACTACAACTCCCAAATGTCAAGGTCTATTCCCCCCAAACTCCATCTGTGTTCATATTTGGGCAAGTTGAGTGCTTGTGCCAAGTTTGGTCCAGATCCATCATTGTTTGAGTCCACAGTGCTCTCTGGATGTAGGTGAACTACAACTCCCAAACTCAAGGTCAATGCCCACCAAACCCTTCCAGTATTTTCTATTGGTATTGGGAGTTCTGTGTGCCAAGTTTGGTTCAATTCCATCGTTGGTGGAGTTCAGAATGCTCTTTGATTGTAGGTGAACTATAAATCCCAGCAACTACAACTCCCAAATGACAAAACCATAATTTTTTGAGTGATGGTCACTCCTTGTGTTGTGAGACGTTTTGTTGCCAAATTTGGTGTGATTTCGTTCATTGGTTCTTTTGTTTTTAAGGTACTCATTATGCACAGAGCATTTTTATATATATATAGATTATTATATATGGTATATTATTATTATAAAATGATATATTTTATATATTTATAATATTATCTTATATATTTCATATCTTACACCATTGTATATTTTAATTAACATATATGTGGCATCTTGGTATTGTGTTGTTCATTTGTTCAGTGTCTCCGACTCTTCGTGACCTCATGGACCAGCCCACGCCAGAGCTCCCTGGAGGCCGTTACCACCCCCAGCTCCCTCAAGGTCAGTCCAGTCACTTCAAGGATGCCATCCATCCATCTTGCCCTTGGTCGGCCCCTCTTCCTTTTGCCTTCCACTTTCCCCAGCATAATTGTCTTCTCTAGGCTTTCCTGTCTCCTAATGATGTGGCCAAAGTACTTCAACTTTGTCTCTAGTATCTTCCCTCCAGTGAGCAGTCGGGCTTTATTTCCTGGAGGATGGACTGGTTGGATCTTCTCGCAGTCCAAGGCACTCTCAGCACTTTCCTCCAACACCACAGTTCAAAAGCATCAATCTTCCTTCGCTCAGCCTTCCCTAAGGTCCAGCTCTCACATCCGTAGGTTACTACAGGGAATACCATGGCTTTGACTAATGGATCTTTGTTGCCAGTCTGATGTCTCTACTCTTCACTATTTTATCGAGACTGGACATTGCTCTCCTCCCAAGAAGTAAGCGTCTTCTGATTTCCTGGCTACAGTCTGCATCTGCAATAATCTTTGCACCTAGAAATACAAAGTCTGTCACGGCCTCCACGGTTTCTCCCTCTATTTTCCAGTTGTCAATCATTCTTGTTGCCATAATCTTGGTTTTTTTGACGTTTAGCTGCAACCCGGCTTTTGCGCTTTCTTCTTTCACTTGATTAGAAGGCTCCTCAGCTCCTCCTCGCTTTCGGCCATCAGAGTGGTGTCATCTGCATATCTGAGGTTGTTAATGTTTCTTCCAGCAATTTTCACCCCAGCTTTGCATTCATCAAGCCCCGCACATCGCATGATGTGTACTGCATACAAGTTAAAAAGGTTGGGTGAGAGGATGCAGCCTTGCCGTACGCCTTTCCCAATCTTGAACCAGTCTGTTGTTCCATGGTCAGTTCTTACTGTTGCTACTTGGTCCTTGACAAAGTGACTTGGTATCCCCACACCACCAAGAACTTGCCACAGTTTATTATGATCCACACAGTCAAAGGTTTTAGAATAGTCAATAAATCAGAAATATATGTTTTTCTGAAAATGCCTGCCTTCCTCCATTATCCAACGGATATTGGCAATTTGGTCTCTTTTTCCTCTGCCTTTTCTAAACCCAGCTTGTACTTCTGGCAACTCTTGCTCCATGTATTGTGGATTCTTGAGCATTACCTTACTGGCATGTGAAATAAGCACCACTGAACAAAAGTTTGAGCATTCTTTGTCATTTCCCTTTTTTGGTATGGGGATATAAGTTGATTTTTTCCAGTCTGATGGCCATTCTTGTGTTTTCCATATTTGCTGGCAAATGGCATGCATCACCTTGACAGCATCATCTTTTAAGACTTTAAACAGTTCAGCTGGGATCCCATCATCTCCTGCTGCCTTGTTGTTAGCAATGCTTCTTAAGGCCCATATGTTTGAATGGGCAAACATATTATTTATTATTTGTTTACAGTATTTATATTTATATTCTCACCTGGCAGGGGACTCAGGGCGGATTACAATGTACACATATATGGCAAACATCCAATGCCAAAGACACACAACACATATAGACAGACAGTCAGAGGCTATTTAACTTTTCTGGCCACCAGGGGAGCTGTCGCTTTCATCGTCCATCTGCGACGCTGATGAAGCACTTCCGCATTCCCCGCATGCTTCCCTGCTGGAATGCTTTGCTGGAGTCTTCTTTATGGCCTCATAAATCAGTTAATTTAGCCTCCTCACAAGGTGGTACCTAAATTTCCTACTTGACAGATGCAACTGTCTTTTGTTTTGCAAAGGTCGACAACAAGCTAAACAATTGTCGGAAGCTCATTCCGACCAGGGCTGGCTTCGAACTCATGACCTTTGGGTCAGAAGTGATATTAATGCAGCTGACACTCAGCCAGCTGCGCCACAGTCCTGTCTCGGACCATACACATACAAAAGCATTAAAATCACTTATCTTGACGTTAAAATCCACTAGTTAAAACTGTTTCAACAACCATATCGAATTTGGTTGGCATACTAAGGGTTCCTGTTGCTGCCTCATTGCACAGTCGGTCCCACAGCCATGTTTTTATCATCCTTCTAAAGGACAAGAGGGAAGGGGCTGACCTGATCTCATTAGGAAGAGAGTTCCATAACCGAGGGGCAATTACTGAGAAGGCCCTGTCTCTCGTCCCTGACAAACGCACCTGTGATGGTGGTGGGACTGAGAGCAGGGCCTCCCCAGAAGATCTTAATCTCCGCAGTGGTATTTATTTGTCGTGTCAGGGCAACCAGTCAATTATATTACATTTCTAACAGAACAAAGCAAACAAACAAACAAAATACAAAATGTGTGAGTTTGGTAGTTGATTAAATGTCCTTTGACCAGTATCTGTCCACTTGGAGTGCCTCTGGTGTTGCCGCAAGGAGGTCCTCCCTTGTGCATGTGGCAGGGCTCAGGTTGCATTGCAGCAGGTGGTCAGTGGTTTGCTCTTCTCCGCACTCGCATGTCGTGGATTCCACTTTGTGGCCCCATTTCTGAAGGTTGGCTCTGCATCTCGTGGTGCCAGAGCGCAGTCTGTTCAGCGCCTTCCAAGTCGCCCAGTCCTCTGTGTGCCCAGGGGGGAGTCTCTCATTTGGTATCAGCCATTGGTTAAGGTTCTGGGTTTGAGCCTGCCACTTTTGGACTCTCGCTTGCTGAGGTGTTCCAGCGAGTGTCTCTGTAGATCTTAGAAAACTATTTCTAGATTTAAGTCGTTGACGTGCTGGCTGATACCCAAACAAGGGATGAACTGGAGATGTCTCTGCCTTGGTCCTTTCACTATTGGCTGCCACTTCCCAGCGGATGTCAGGTGGTGCAATACCGGCTAAGCAGTGTAATTTCTCCAGTGGTGTAGGGCGCAGACACCCCGTGATAATGCGGCATGTCTCATTAAAAGCCAACATCCACTGTTTTAGCGTGGTGAGATGTGTTCCACACTGGGCATGCATACTCAGCAGCAGAGTAGCATAGCGCAAGGGCAGATGTCTTCACTGTGTCTGGTTGTGATCCCCAGGTTGTGCCAGTCAGCTTTCGTATGATATTGTTTCTAGCACCCACTTTTTGCTTGATGTTCAGGCAGTGCTTCTTGTAGGTCAGAGCACGGTCCAGAGTGACTCCCAGGTATTTGGGTGTGCTGCAATGCTCCAGTGGGATTCCTTCCCAGGTGATCCTCAGAGCTTGGGATGCTTCTCTGTTCTTGAGATGAAAGGCACATGTCTGTGTTTTGGATGGATTAGGGATCAGCTGGTTTTCCCTGTAATAGGCAGTAAGGGCACCTAGAGCTTCGGAGAGCTTCTGTTCCACCATCTCAAAGCTCCATGCTTGAGCAGTAATGGCACGATCATCAGCATAGATGAAGCTCTCTGTCCCTTCTGGCAGTGGCTGGTCATTTGTGTAGATGTTGAACATGGATGGGGCAAGCACGCTCCCCTGAGGCAGGCAGTGGTTCATAGGGGGAGATGTGTTCGGACAGGTAAATTGAGCCGGAACCGTTTAGGGCTTTATAGGCCAAAGTAGGTGCATCCCTAAAGGTGTAGCAGTTGGATTATATAGAGGAAGACAATACTGCAGATAACCTGGGATCATGGAGGTTTGGGGATTTTGTACTGTGCTTCAGAAAAGTAACTTTTTCCAACTTTCCCAAGCTCTGAGTGAAGCCACTGACTCTTCCCTGTCCCTTCCCACAGGCCAAGGGATCTGCACCATCTCGGGAGACCCCCACTACACCACCTACGACGGGCGCCTCTTCCACTTCATGGGCACCTGCACGTACCTGCTCTCCACCGTCTGCAACGCCACCGCAGGCCTGCCCACCTTCAGGGTCCAGGCCACCAACGAACACCGAGGGGCCAACAAGCAGGTGTCCTACGTCAAGTCCGTCAGCGTGGAGGTCTATGGGACCGAAATCGTACTCCTGAAAGCGCGGAGGGTCACTGTGAGTTCTGCTTCTGGGCTCTGGAAAACCTCGCAAGGAAATATTCATGGTCCAGAAGATGCTTGTCAGAAATATTAAAAAGTAGCTGTACCCGCCACACGTTGCTGTGGCCAACCTTCCCTCCCCTTTCRRTCCTTCCTTCCTTCCTTCCTTCCTTCCTTCCTTCCTTCCTTCCTTCCTTCCTTCCTTCCTTCCCTTTTTTCTTTCCTTCTCTCCTTCTCTACCTCTTTCCTTCCTTCCCTCCCTTTATCTTTCCTGTTTTTTCTTTTTCTCCTTTCTTCCTTCTCTACCAATCCTTGGACTGCAACTCCCAGCAGTCCTCCTGATCAATCTATCAATCTATCTGTCTATCTGTCTATCTATCTYTCTATCTATCTATCTATCTATCTATCTATCTATCTATCTATCTATCTCTATGTCATCTATCTATCTTATCTATCTAGAGGATTGCTGACAGTTGCAGTCCAGGAATAGGAAATTGGAAATATGCACTTAATTGTTGTTTAGTTTTTTTGGTTTTTAAGTCCTTTCTGCTGTTTTTGGGGGGAGGTTTATGAATGATGGTCACTCATTGGTCTGTTAAGGGTGTCGTGTCCAAATTTTGTGTCAATTCACCCAGTGGTTTTTCAGTTATGTTAATCCCACAAACAAACATTACATTTTTATTTATATAGATTACTAGCTGTCCCCTGCCATGTGTTGCTGTGGCCCAGTATGTGCATATATTTTTGTATGCGTGTATATATGTGTGTGTGTGTATTTGCTCATGCGTTGTCTCTGAGAGCAAACAGTCCCAGAAAGCATGTGTGCCTGCCAGTGCCTGCTGTTGGGATTCAGCCTGATCCTGATCTGTGTGAACCGGATTCTCTGATAGTTTTTCCAACTGAGCAAGCTCTCCCTGACCCTGACAGTGTGGAATCTGTTGTTGATGCAGAGGTCAGCGGGGATGAAAATGAAACTCAACAGCTGGAGGAAAATGTTTTGGAAGTTAGCCGTGATATCACTAGCCGTGATATCTCTCCACCTGGGGTTTTTAATGAGGACCGAAGAGAACAGATAGTTAGAGACAGAAATGTTTCCCAGTTTCTACGAAGGTCACATCGTTTACAGGAGAGACAGGCCCAGGCTTCAAAGTCAAGGGGCGTTTCAAAGAATAGCTTCTTTGGTTTAAGAGGCCTCCTGCCGGGTGCCTCTTTAGATCAAGCAACGTTTGGGACTGTGGCTGTGCCTTGGCAGAATTCCTGTGTTTCATGGCTGGTAATCCCAGAGGCTTAGTTATCAAGTTCATGGTTAGTAAAAGGCTAACAGGTTCCTGGTTCTTGTATTGTGGCTTTTGAAATTTTGCTCAAGTTCAGAGATTCTACTGACTGCTGTGTTTTTCTGTGGGTTTTTGACTTTGCATTTACCTTTCTTTTGTAACCAATTTTTCATCAATAAACAAGGATTGCTTTTCCTACAGTGCAGTATGGTGGATTTAATCTTATGGTCTCGTTTCTTGAACTGGGATGCAACAGATGATTGGATTTAGATTCACAGTCAGGTGCAAAGCGATGTGATAGACAAGGAAGAACAGGGTACAGAAGTTCAGTTGTTTCCCACAGCAAGGGATGACGCTGTTCATAATGAAACTACTGAGAGCCAGGTGCATTTTGATTCAGGAAGGGAGGACAGTTGTTCTCAGCCAGATAATGAGCAAGAACGCACTAACGAACAGATTGACCTTGATGAGGCCGGAGCTTTAGATCGAGCTGATCGCTTGGAATTTAAGGTTTGAAGGAGTGTGAGAATTGCTAGCGAGAGAGAGAGGGAGGCTAAGGGCCAGAGGAACGCCTTCATGTTTTCCAAAGGGTATTAAACAGGCTGTTTGAAAATACTCCAGTGTCAGAGCAATTTCTTGCTTTAGCCAAGAGACTTAGGATTTGTCTTACAGTTTTCATGTTC
Organism: Anolis sagrei ordinatus; assembly: GCF_025583915.1. Lineage (NCBI taxonomy): Eukaryota > Metazoa > Chordata > Lepidosauria > Squamata > Anolidae > Anolis > Anolis sagrei. The sequence continues at coordinate 2,228,438 of NW_026847660.1, read as the reverse complement.
ATGGTTTCAGGACTTTGTCATGTCCTCATGGGACTTTGCCTTGCTTATATCTTCGTGGATCCTGTTTTCCAGTGTTATCTTGTATTGATCTTTGGGACTATACTTTTGCCTTTTAAAAATTTTTACCTTTTACTTTAATAAACCATAAAGACTATTGCTTGTGTGCTGTTTGGTGTCTAAAGCAAGGTGGTTCTACTCTGAGGTGTGGCAGTGTGTGTGTATATATTTGTGTATTTCTGTGTTTATATGTGTATATATATATATTGTGTATATGTGCTTGTGTATATGCATATATATGTGTATATATGTATGTCTGTATGTGTATATGTGCATGTGTATATGTACATATGTGTGTGTGTATGTGTGCAATTGTATGTTTTGTTTGCTGCGGGAGTCATTTTTGCACATGCAGTGTAGCGTCTTTTTGCTTTTTTGGCTTTTTAAGTCCCCTCCGCTGTGTTTTTCCGTGTTTTATGAGTGATGATCACTCGTTGGCCTGTTAGGTGTGTTGTGTCCAAATTTGGTGTCAATTTGTCCAGTGGTTTTTCAATTGTGTTAATCCCACAAACGAACGTTACATTTTTTATTTAATAGATTAAAGATTAACTAGGTATTTTTAATTACAAAACATGCGATTTTCCTTGTTTTTATGAGTGATGATCACTCGTTGGCCTGTTAGGCGTGTTGTGTCCAAATTTGGTGTCAATTTGTCCATTGGTTTTTCAGTTATGTTAATCCCACAAATGAACATTACATTTTTATTTATATAGATTAAAGATTAATTAGGTATTTCTAATTACAAAACATGTGAGTCAAGCACTGAAAGGGTTAAATGGATGCAATGACTCAGCAAAAGCTGCAGTTCTATATAAGTAGGTGTGCCTGTAGCTTAGTAGCCCTCAGTCTGAGGTAAATCTCAGTGGGAGAAAGGTCTCAGTCTATGAGGTAGGCCTCACAGTGTGAGGTAGGCCTTAGTCTGTGAGAAGGCCAAATATGAAGGCCTGCTGAGAGAAGCCTTGTGTGAGAAAGCTCCAGTGTGAAGGCTGCTGTGTTTAAAGCTGTAACAACGCCACCAGTTGTAGGGACGTTACTGCTTTGTCAGGGCCTCCTACAATTTGTAATGAATCTACAAAATCGATAACACAGCCACTAGCTGTTTATCTTCCTTTGATTTGTAGTGCGGCTTGACTTGAAAGTATACGAAACAGAGACTTGGATTTAAGAGAAACTGTAATAAGTTTATTGAAGTATAGAAGCTTAATGGTTTCAATGTTTCTTAACTCCTAGAGGTACATTCCTTTAGTGGTTACATTTATAACCTTTCATAAAACAACTCTTAAGAGGACTGTTCTTTCCACTAGACTGGTTTTAAACTTATTTCCTTCAAAATGTGTTTCTTTCCTTAACAGATCACTCCAGGTACTAGCCTATTATTTCCCTCTGTTACAGTAAAGATTCTTACTGGGGTTCTCTTCTCCTTTTTTAAATACTTACCCCTTTAAACACCTACCTATAATTATACATGACTGTAGGTTAAAATTCACACTTCACCACAAAAGCTACAATGTATTTGTTTATTTGTGTTATGGCAACCTTGTAAATAGTTCAACCATATTATTTTGCTACAAAGAAAAGCCTCCTAAGGAAGAGATCACCTTGGTCTGTGTGTTTTCATCACTTTGGGCTCCTGGTGCTGGGTCACTCTGCTGCTGATAAGTTACTCTGCTATGCATTTATGAAGAGGGTCTTTTCTGAATAAGCCCACTGGCCCAAGAGCTGCATCCCCTCGTTGCCATGTCCTCGGGGAGATCATCAACTGTCCTCTGAGCAGCTCAGCCAAACAATTCCTCTTGAGAAGCGAGAGGTTTGCTTACCTTTTTGTGTCTCCTGCACTGCAGGTGAACGGGCAGCGAGTGACCTTGCCAGTTTCGTTGGCCGAGGACCGGGTGTGGGTGCGACTCAGTGGCACGTTCGTCTTGGTACAAACGGATTTTGGCCTCTCGGTGCGCTTTGACGGGAACCATCATGCTGAAGTCTCCGTCCCACCGTCCTACTACGGATATCTTTGTGGCCTCTGCGGTGAGCAGGACAGAGAGAATGATTTGATGCAGGGGAGGCAGCAGACAAAAGTAGGCAGAGGTCCCTGTGGCTCAGAGAGGAGAGAGTGCTTCATGTGAAAGGAAGTCACAGGGAGGAGGGAACAGGCTTCCTTTCCGCTGCCCTGGAGACTAGGATGCATTTGAAGCAATGACTTCAAACGACAAGAAAGGAGATTCCACTTGAGCATGAGGAAGAACTTCCTGGCTGTGAGAGCTGTTCAGCAGTGGAACTCTCTGCCCCAGAGTGTGGTGGAGGCTCCTTCTTTGGAGGCTTTTAACAGAACTGGATGGCCATCTGTCAGGGGTGCTTTGAATGCAATTTTCCTGCTTCTTGGTAGGGGGTTGGACTGGCTGGCCCACCAGGTCTCTTCCAACTATGATTCTACCTGAAGATGGTCCCAGGTTCAACCCAGGTTGACTATACTATAAATACTATACTATACATACTATAAATCCAGTTAGGAGAACACATGTGAAGTTGGCAGCTCCTCTGTTGTGGGATCAGCTGTTAGAACTCCTGGTCTTCCATTCTTCTTCATTCATTCGCGGACAGCAAGTTAAACATGAGCCAACAATGTCATGTGGTGGCAAAAAAGAGCCAATGGGATTTTGGCCTGCATCAATAGGAGCATAGTGTCTAGATCCAGGGAAGTCATGCTGCCCCTCTATTCTGCCTTGGTTAGACCACACCTGGAATATTGTGTCCAATTCTGGGCACCACAATTCAAGAGAGATATTGACAAGCTGGAATGTGTCCAGAGGAGGGCGACTAAAATGATCAAGGGTCTGGAGAACAAGCCCTATGAGGAGCGGCTTAAGGAGCTGGGCATGTTTAGCCTGAAGAAGAGAAGGCTGAGAGGAGATATGATGAGAGCCATGTATAAATATGTGAGAGGAAGCCACAGGGAGGAGGAGGGAGCAAGCTTGTTTTCTGCTTCCCTGGAGACTAGGATGAAATGGAACAATGGCTTTAAACTACAAGAAAGGAGATTCCATCTGAACATGAGGAAGAACTTCCTGACTGTGAGAGCCGTTCAGCAGTGGAACTCTCTGCCCCGGAGTGTGGTGGAGGCTCCTTTGGAAGCTTTTAAACAGAGGCTGGATGGCCATCTGTCAGGGGTGATTTGAATGCAATATTCCTGCTTCTTGGCAGAATGGGGTTGGACTGGATGGCCCAGGAGGTCTCTCCCAACTCTTTGATTCTAGGATTCTATGATTCTGGATATGACATCTTTTCTTATCGTTCTTCTCCTGCTTTTCAGGGAACTACAACGGGGAAGTGTCGGATGACAACCTCATGCCCGATGGCACCTCAGCTGGGACAGACGCCGACAAACTGGGGGAGAGCTGGCAGGTCCCGGATGCCGGGGATGAAGGGTGAGCCTTGACATCCCAGGCTGTGCCCACCTCTCTTCCACCCTGAAAGGCAATCTGTGTTATTTTACAAGTTGAAGCCTTTCCCCACATGAGAAGCCATGCTCCCCAACTGTCCCCATTTGGCATGCATCATCCTGTCATCCCACCTTTTTGGATATCCCAGTTTCCCTCTCCTCCTGCTTTCCTCCTTTGTCCTCAGCTCACTTCAGCTGCTGAAAATTGAGGATGGAGAGGAGAGGAATAGGGAGAAACTGGCTCTTCCCAGTCGGCTCAGCTAGATTACTAACCAGGGCAACATACAGGGAGCATACCACCCCCCTGTTGTGCCAGCTCCGCTGGCTGCCAGTCCATCTCCAAGCCCAATTCAAAGTGCTGGTTTTGACCTGTAAAGCTCTATACGGTTCTGGCCCAGCTTACTTGTCCGAACGCATCCACCCCTACGTCCCATCTCGTAAATAAGATCATCCGGGAAGCCCTGCTCTCGCTCCCCTCAATTGCGCAAACGCGTCTGGCGGGGACGAGAGACAGGGCCTTCTTGGTGGTGGCCCCTTGCCTATGGAACACACTCCCAAATGAGGTAAGATCCGCTCCTTCCCTCCTGGCTTTCAGAAAGAAATTAAAATCATGGCTTTGGGACCAGGCCTTCGGACAGTAGATGTTTGTAGAGTTTAAAGGACATGGACTAGAATGACAATACTAGTGTATTGAATATAGGAACATGGAACAATGAATTATGAGATTGGATCTTGATTCTACCTATGAGACGCTAATGAGATGTTATAGTTATGTTTAACTGATTGTTTATTATATCATTGTTTTTAACTGTTTTTAACTCTTTTTATGATATTGAGCATTGAATTTTGCTATTGTTAACCGCTTTGAATCTCCCAAGGGCTGAGAAAAGCGGTATATAAATGAAGTAAGTAAGTAAATAAATAAATTCTAGGGTCCTCCTCCAACATACAGACACTGCTGTCCTATGTAGATTGTGATGCTATGTCAGTTGATATGTAAATAAGTAGATAAGTACTGCCTTGGACCTCAAGAAGATCCCACCAGTCCATACTTCAGGAAAGAAAGCCCAATTGCTCATTTGAAGGAAGGAGATGAGAGGCAAAGAGGAAGTCCTTTGGCCACATCATGAGAAGTCAGGAAAGCTTGGAGAAGACAATGATACTGGGGGAAATGGAAGGAAAAAGGAAGAGGGGCCGAACAAGGGCAAGATGGATGGATAGTATCCTTGAAGAAGGGACTGGCTTGACTCTGAAGGAGACCTTGGGGATGGTGACGGTTGACAGGGAGCTCTGGCGTTGGCTGGTTCAGGAGGGCATGAGGAGTTGGAAGTGACTGAACAAATAAACAACAACAAAGTAGATTGTGGTGCAGCTGGCTGAGTGTCAGCTGCATTAAGATCACTCTGACCAAAAGGTCATGAGTTCGAAGCCATCCCGGCCTGGAGTGGGTGTCCAGCCATTGTGTAACCTGTTGTCGACCTTTACAACCCAAAAGACAGTTGCATCTGTCAAGTAGGAATAAGGTACCACCTTGTATGGGAGGCTAAATTAACTAATTTATGAAACTCTGGGATGTGGAATGCGGAAGAACTTCATCGGTGTCGCTGATGGACGATGAAAGCAGCAGCTCCCCTGGCAGCCAGAAAAAAGTTAAATAGCCTCTGTGTATTGTCTGTATTCGTTGTCTGTCAAACTGGCATTGAATGTTTGCCATATATGTGCATACTGTAATCTGCCCTGAGTCCCCTGCGGGGTGAAAAGGGCGGAATATAAAAACTGTAAATAAATAAAATAAATAATAAATGCATGACAATAATGTCATCTCTGGCACATCCCTTTCTTTGCAGCTGCAGCAACACAGGAGACCCAGGAGAGTGTGACAAGGACCTTGCAGCAGAAGCAGAGAAGCCCTCCAGCTGCGGGATCCTGACAGACCCCCAAGGTCAGAGCCGAGTCCGATTAGGAGGACATTGGTTGTAGGGCAGGCCGGACAAAGAGGCCACTTTGCGAGACTTCCTCATTTCTGTTTAAAATGTTGAATTCAGCTCTACACTGCCCAAGTCTCGAGTCCTCAGTGAGGAACAGTTTAGTTAGTTTAGTATAGGCTGAGGGCATTCCCTTCCTCCACATCTCCTGTATGACAGTTAGAAAGTTTCTGCTCTCATAGAATCATAGAATCCTAGAGTTGGAAGAGACCTTATGGGCCATCCAGTCCAACCCCGTTCTGCCAAGAAGCAGGAGAAGAATGGCACCGATTTTGGAGCGATCTGTTGACTCGCGGATATGGGGATCTGGTGGGTTTCCGTATCCGCGGTTCAGAGGAACGCAGTTTTGGCCTCCCCGGGAAGTGAAAATTGCATCCTAGGTGGGCCGGCAGCCATGTGCAACCCGGGAGAGGAAAGGTTGATGCAGAGAAACTTTCAGAAAATCGTGTTCAAAGCACCCCCTCTTTGTTCTTGCTCTCACTCTGATTGATCCTTTTCTATTGCAAGCCTTATTGAATCTGCTTTCTTCCTTCTTGCTCTTTAGTCTGGAGGGTATGTGCTGTGTGCTTTGATATCCCTCTCTGTTTGTGTTGTGTCAGGAGAGATGTCCTGATTGAGTTTTTTCCTCTCTTGAAACCTTAGAAGAGATGGGTGTTAGAGTCACTCAGGCCCAGTTCTTAACTCTTAAGAAATGCAGTTATTTCTTATTATTGTAAATTAACGTTTTGTGATTTTTTTAAAAATATAGGACATTGCATTTTTACCTTCTAAGCTCTGAATTCTTGACAGCCACATTGCACGGAACTTCACGCTCTGCTTGCTAATGAGCTGATGCTCAACTTTTGTATCCTGTTTGAATTTTGGATGCTCTGCTTTATTTTAGAGTAGTTTTCCCTTACAAAAATATCCACAGAAGAACAAGACCTTGAATTAGCAAACCTCTTTTGATACAAACCTTCCTATTGTGTTCTCAGACTGATCTCCTTTAAAGGACTTGCATTCTGCCTCTGATATTGAGCAGTGGTTATTCCCGGGGTGGAGGGGTTAGCGGAGCAAAAGGGAGAAAGCCACTAGTCTTAGAATTTGCCCAGGAGAAGAATGGCACCAATTTTGGAGCGATCAGTTGACTCGCGGATACGGGGATCTGATGGGTTTCCGTATCCGCGGTTCAGAGGACTGCAGTTTCGGCCTCTCTGGTGACGCAAAAATTGCATCCCATCTGCAGCCCAGGAGAGGAAAGGTTCATGCAGAGAAAAGTTCAGAGACAGTAAAAGACACAAAGTAACACTAGGAAGAGAAAAAGTTACAATTAATTGATACTTTATTGGGGGATTTGTTACAAGGTTAGGAAGTGGAAGAAAGTGAAGCAAAAAGGTTTCTTGATTGCAGCTGCTGCTGGGGTCACGTTACATAGAAGTTGGCTCAAGTGGGCAATAGAGAACTGCGGAACTCCCTGCTGCAGGTCAGATTATCTTGAAAGCAGGGAGTTCTGGGTTCGTCGACCTCACCTCTACATCTAGATTTACAGGTGTGGGCCAACTTCGGCTCTCCAGGTGTTTTGGATTTCAACTCGCACAATTCCTAACAGCCATTAGACTGTTAGGAATTGTGGGAGTTGAAGTCCAAAACACCTGGAGGGCCAAAATTGGCTCACGCCTGCTCTAAACCCTGAAAAAGTGTCTTGGATGCTAATTGCATCTCGTCTTTCCGCAGGTCCATTCTCCCCTTGCCACAGCAAGATTCCTCCTGAGGGGTTTTTCGAGAGCTGTGTCTATGACTTCTGTGGCACCGGTGGAGATGAAGGCACCCTCTGCTTTGCTCTCCAGTCCTACGCTGACCGCTGCGCCCAGGCTGGGGTCAACATCGCTTGGAGGAACAGCAGCTTCTGCCGTACGCCACTTCCTTTTATTTATTGGTTTCCATTCCATGGTCCAGTTTGGTCATTCAAGACTCTAAAGTGGGATATGCATACACTTGAGGTCAGGGGTAGATAGAGTCCATCCAAAAGCCACATGTGTCCTTCCAATTCCACTTTCCTGGACTTGAAACCGCCACCAGACTGTCAACCAAGCTTGTTGTGTCTTCTGGGAGTTAAAGATACCTGGAAGACCAAAGTTTGGGAGCCTCTGCTATTGAGCATCTGGAGCAGGCATGGGCCAACTTTGGCCCTCCCTCCAGGTGTTTTGTACTCCCAACTCCCACAATTCCTAACAGCCTACTGGCCCATGCCTTTATCCTCTTGGAACTGGATACTTAAGCCAATCAAGGGGTCATCTGCATACCCATGTTGTGGGAGTTGGAGTCCAAAAAACCTGGAGGGAGGGCCAAAGCTGGCCCATGCCTTTGTCCTCTTGGAACCGGACACTTAAGTCAATCAAGGGATCATCTGCATACCCACATTGTGGGAGTTGGAGTCCAAAACGGAGGGAGGGCTGAACTTGGCCCATGCCTTTGTCCTCTTGGAATTGGACACAAGCCAATCAAGGGGTCATCTGCCTATCCATATTGTGGGAGTTGGAATCCAAAACACCTGGAAGAAGGGCCAAAGTTGGCCCATGCCTTTGTCCTCTTGGAACTGGACACTTAAGTCAATCAAGCCATTGTCTGCATACCCACATTGTGGGAGTTGGAGTCCAAAACACTTGGAGGGAGAGCCAAAGTTGGCCCAAACCTTTGTCCTCTTGGAACTGGACACTTAAGCCAATCAAGGGGTCATTTGCACACCACATTGTGGGAATAGGAGTTCAAAACACCTGGAGGGAGGGCTGAATTTGGTCCATGCCTTTGTCCTCTTGGAACCGGCCACTTAAGTCAATCAAGGGGTCATCTGCATATCCATGTTGTGGAAGTTGGAGTCCAAAACACTTGGAAGGGGAGCTGAAGTTGGCCCATGCCTTTGTCCTTTTGGAACCGGTCACTTAAGTCAATCTAGGGATCATCTGCTTACCCATATTGTGGGAGTTGGAGGGAGGGTCCAAGTTGGCCCATGCCTTTGTCCTCTTGGAACCAGACACTTAACTCAGTCAAGGGATCATCTGCATATCCATGTTGTGGGAGTCCAAAACACCTGGAGAGAGGGCTGAAGTTGACCCATGTCTGATTTAGAGGCGCTATTTTGACCCTTGGAAAGCCCTTTGTGCCCATCTGTGGTCTAACAGGCAGCCCCAAATTAGAGTCTCTTGGAGAGAAGCAACTGTCTTCAGAGGGAAGCTTTGCTGTTGCCTTTGGTGTGGTCCTAAAGGTGTTTGTGGTGCCTCTTTCCAGCCCTGAACTGCCCCCCTGGGAGCTCCTACTCCCCCTGCGTCCCCCCCTGCCCGGCCACCTGCCTGGACGGCCCCTCCGCGCCCAGCTGCTCCGGCCTGCCCTGCCTGGAGGGCTGCATCTGCGACGAGGGCCGTGTGCTCAGCGGAGAGACCTGCGTCCCCATCGACCAGTGCGGCTGCACCGACACCAGTGGGCAATACCACCCGGTAAGGAGGCCAGCAACCTTTATATTGGACCCTATGTGCTGAGCGCAGCACCCGGAAGAATCCATTTCAGCTTCCTTCTGAGGCATTGACAACCTCCTTCTCAAAAGGACATATAGTAAGACCCCTGTGAGATCTACAAGGGATCCGTTCTCAGCCAGACTGCACTGATGTGTCACTGTGGATATCACTAACCATCATCAAGATTGGATCTACACTGGCCTAAATCTCAGGATCCGATCCCAGATTAGCTATTTATGCCAGATTATCTGGTAGTGGAGACTCAAGCCCCTTCTGCACTGCCGTAGAATCCAAATTATCAAAGCAGATCATCCACATTATCTGCTTTGAACTGGATTATATAAGTCTGTACTGCCATATAAGTAAAGGTCGAGGTTTTCCCCTGACATTAAGCCCAGTTGTGTCTGACTCTGTACGGTGGTGCTCATCACCATTTCTAAGCCAAAGAGCCGGCATTGTCCATAGATGCCTCTATGGTCATGTGGCCAGCATGACTGCATGGAGTGCCGTTACCTTCCCACTTGAGTGGTACTGTAAGGGAATGCCGTCCCTTGCCAGGACGCCAATGGAGATCACCACAAGAGTCCAAACAGTTAGAACAAAACACAGATTTATTTCTACTGATCAGTAAGAAAGGTGGACAGACAGCACAAACAATAGTGCCGACCCCAACTGCCGTGCCCTAATGGTGCAGCTAAAAAACCTTTATACCCTCGGGGTTGCATCAGCCACTTCTGATTGGACGCTGTCCCGTGACATGCGCCATTCATTGGCTGCATGGTTTGTACATGAGGCAATCACGCCTAATTTCATTGGTCAGCGCTCCTGTCCACGCGGCATGACATGGGCCCCTCTAGTATCTCCAAATATGGTATGCCATCCCTCTCATCTACTCACATTTGCATGTTTTCAAACTGCTAGGTTGGCAGAAGCTGGGCCTCACAGCGGGAGCTCATCCCACTCCGCCTTTCGGTTGGCAAGTTCAGCAGCTCAGCGCTTTAACCCGCGACGCCACCAGGGGAGAGGGGGCACTACACTGCCATATAATCCAGTATTTATTTATTTGTTGTGTCAGGGCAACCAGTCGATTATATTACATTTCTAACAGAACAAAGCAAACAAACAGACAAAATACAAAATTTGTGAGTTTGGTAGTTGATTAAATGTCCTTTGACCAGTATCTGGCCCCTTGGAGTGCCTCTGGTGTTGCCGCAAGAAGGTCCTCCCTTGTGCCGTTTGCTCTTCTCCACACTGGCATGTTGAGGATTCCACTTTGTGGCCCCATTTCTTAAGGTTGGCTCTGCATCTCGTGGTGCCAGAGCACAGTCTGTTCAGCGCCCTCCAAGTCGCCCAGTCTTCTGTGTGCCCAGGGGGGAGTCTCTCATTTGGTATCAGCCATTGATTAGGGTTCTGGGTTTGAACCTGCCACTTTTGGACTCTCGCTTGCTGAGGTGTTCCAGTGAGTGTCTCTATAGATCTTAGAAAACTATGTCTAGATTTAAGTCGTTGACGTGCTGGCTGATACCCAAACAGGGGATGAGCTGGAGATGTCTCTGCCTTGGTCCTTTCACTATTGGCTGCTACTTCCCGGCGGATGTCAGGTGCAATACCGGCTAAGCAGTGTAATTTCTCCAGTGGTGTAGGGCGCAGACACCCCGTGATAATGCGGCATGTCTCATTAAGAGCCACATCCACTGTTTTAGTGTGGTGAGATGTGTTCCACACTGGGCATGCGTACTCACCAGCAGAGTAGCATAGCGCAAGGGCAGATGTCTTCACTGTGTCTGGTTGTGATCCCCAGGTTGTGCCAGTCAGCTTTCGTATGATATTGTTTCTAGCACCCACTTTTTCATAGAATCATAGAATCAAAGAGTTGGAAGAGACCTCATGGGCCATTCAGTCCAACCCCCTGCCAAGAAGCAGGAATATTGCATTCAAATCACCCCTGACAAATGGCTTGTTCAGGCAGTGCTTCTTGTAGGTAAGAGCACAGTCCAGAGTGACTCCCAGGTATATAATCCAGTCCAAAGCAGATAATCTGGATTTTATATGGTGGTGTAGAAGGGGGCTCATATAATCCAGTTCAAATCTGATATCCTGGGGTCAGAACCTGGGATAGAGGGCAGTGTATATCCAGTCTCAATCACCTCATTCCTGGTCCCAGCATGTCATAGAATTACATTGAAGGACCTATGGATTGAGAGGAATACCCTGTCCTCCAGTGCAGGTCTGTAGTAACTTCCAGTACCATAGGATGACCTGGAACATTTAGCAAATTCCTCCAGAGACCATGTTTCTTCCGATGTGAGATATCGGTTCCTTGGATTTGGGGGTCTTACCATGTAATGACACGTTTCCAGGTGGTGTGAGCTTACCTTAACACCAGAATTCCATTCAGGTGCAGCGTGGCTTGTTCTTTCTTCACCTCTCCTTTTTCCCTCCTTCTCCTCTTCAGGTCGGGGAGAGCTGGATGGCCGACAGCAACTGCACCGAGCGCTGCACCTGTGGGGCCCAGAACAACGTCACCTGCCAGGAGTGGAGCTGCAGCCCCATCCAGGAGTGCCGGCCCCAGGAGGGCGTGCTGGGCTGCCAGGACACAGGTGAGCCACACCTGAAGGGCTTGGACAGGATGGGACAGGACTTTTAATGTAGATTCTCAGGGGATTGTGAATGAGGGGACAGACCAAACTGCAGAGCAAAGGGAGTTGGAAGACCTCACCTCTGAGGATGCTTGCCATAGATGCAGGCGAAACGTCAGGAGAAAATGCCTCTAGAACATAGCCATATAGCCCGAAAAAACCCACAAGAACCTATGGAGTTAGAAGACTCTGGGATTGTTAGTTCTCAAGATAAAATGGTTTCCAGACAGTTTGATGGGAACCAGCTTGGGTTGCTAGATAAGGAAAGTGAAAGGAATGTGCTAACGAGCAACCGGGAGGAATCAACCTTTGATAGAAGGGGTCAAACCTGTCAACATCGCCACCTGCAAGGGGGAGTCAGAAGGTCTGTCAGGAGAAGGGAAAAAAGGAGAGTTCTCAAGGGAATCGGAATGCATTTTGTGTTGGTCTTTTTGAATAAATATAGAGCTTTTACAGCATTGCCTTCAGTGAGCGCAACGTCGGTGTCTGGTCAAGTCTTGTATGTATGTCATGTCAAGATTCATGGAACTCTCTGCTCAAGACTCATGTTCAAGTTGCTGTTGGCGAATGTTTCCCTGTGTAATTCTTCTCTGGATATTGGATCTGTGCAACCTTGTTCCTTGGCTTTTCAAGAGACTTTGGACATTTTCCTCTGTGGGTTTTAAGCACTATGCATTCATGGATTTTGCTGTGGATTTAAGAATCGTCTCTGTTTCCTTTTATGGATTATATTTGCTTACCTGCCAGTTTGGATTGTTTTCTTACTTAAGCCTTTACTTGCCTTTTTCACCCTTTTTTATATTGCTTGCACTTATTCAATAAATAGTTTATTTGCTAAAGAACTTTGGAGTGTTCGTGGGTTCAAAGGTGTGCTTCCAGCCTTGGTGTGCGACAGTGTCAATCAATGTCACCCTTGTCCTACCCTCTTCTCCATCCTTTGCAGGTGTGGCGGCTTGTCACGTGGCCGGGGACCCCCACTACTACACCTTTGACGGGACCATGGTCTCCTTCATGGGCACCTGCACCTATACGCTGGTGGCCCTCTGCCAGAGCGACCCCCGCCTGCCCTCCTTCACCATCACGGCCAAGAACGAGGAGCGGGGGCAGCCGGAGGCCTCCTACCTGCGCCAGGTCACCCTCCAGCTACACGGATACACCGTCACCCTCCAGAAAAGCCGCCGCGTCCTGGTAAGGAATGACTTTATGTATGTACTAGCCGTCCCCTGCCACATGTTGCTGTGGCCCAGTCTGGTAATCTGGAAAATGAAGTAATGAGAAAGTGTTGGTTTCTAATCTATGTAATGTCTTTCTCCTTGTGGGTAAACAGTATTTCTTGCTGTTTCTTTGTCAGTGTTGATGTGGAGAGTGTCTGGTTTGCCTACTCTGGAACATGCAACATATCATTGTCCTTCTTTAGGGGTCCCTTTAAAATCTATGATACTATATCTCTCTCTGTGTATGAATCATCTATCTATCTATCTATCTATCTATCTATCTATCTATCTATCTATCTATATGTATGTATGTATGGCTGAATGGCTCTCTGTCAGGAGGGCTTTGATTACATTTTCGTTCCCTGGTGAAGGGAGTTGGACTGCATGTCTTTAAGTATTTTCTGTTGGTCATGGGGGTTCTGTGTGGGGAGTTTGGCCCAATTCTGTCATTTTTTGGGGTTCAGAATGCTCTTTGATTGTAGGTGAACTATAAATCCCAGTAATCACAACTCTCAAATGTCAAGGTCTATTTCCCCCAAACTCCATCTGTGTCCACATTTGGGTATATGGAATATTCATGCCAAGTTTGATCCAGATCCATCATTGTTTGAGTCCACAGTGCTCTCTGGATGTTGGTGAACTACAACTCCCAAACTCAAGGTAAATGCCCACAAAACCCTTCTAGTGGTTTCTGTTGATCACGGGAGTTCTGTGTCCCAAGATTGGTTCAATTCCATCATTGGTGGAGTTCAGGATGCTCTTTGATTGTGGGTGTACTATAAATCCCAGCAACTACAACACCCAAATGACAAAATCAATTTTTTGAGTGAAGGACATACATTGGGTTGTTAGGTGTCTTGTGTCCAAATTTGGTGTCGATTTGTCCAGTGGTTTTTGAGTTCTGTTAATCCCACAAACGAACATTACATTTTTATTTATACAGATGTGTAAAGAGAGGCCACTTGATGCAAATTGGGGCTTTAAAAAACTAGACTGTAATAATGCAATTCATTCGTTTGGGGCAGAGAGAGAGGCCATTGGGATGGGCGTGTCTGTTAAGAAAAGGTAGAGCATGGAATAAGAACAACAACAACCATTTTTGTTTATATATCACCCCAGGGAAAGCACTGCATTTCTTCGATTCTAAGGCCTCTTCTACACCGCCAGATAATCCAAGTTCTCAAAACGGAAAATCCACATGATCTGATTTGAACTGGATTGTTTTATCTGCTATATAATCCAGTTCAAAGCAGATAATGTGGATTTTAAGCAGCTGTGTAGAAGGGGCCTAATGGATCTATGTGCTGGTACAGCTGTACCAGAAGCCTACATTTCCTTTCTATGCATGTGTTTGTTTTGGCCATGCCTTTTGCAGTTGGGTAGTTCCTTCCAGGCTGCAGCCATAGGGCCAGCCACCTGCCTATCATCGTTAAGTTCTTTAGTTCCACCCCTTTCCCCAGGGTTCTGGGAGGGAAAAGAAAGTTTTTAGTTCAGTCTTACAGTTTGGAAGCTCAGTTACAGGACGTGAGGGCTTTTCCCATAGGGCAGCCATAGGGCCAGCCACCTGCCTATCATCCTTAAGTTCTTTAGTTCCGCCCCTTTCCCCAGGGTTCTGGGAGGGAAAAGAAAGTTTTCAGTGCAGTCTTACAGTTTAGAAGCTCAGTTACAGGATGTGAGAGCTTTTCCCATAGGGCAGCCATAGGGCCAGCCACCTGCCTATCATMSTTAAGTTYTTTAGTTCCGCCCYTTYCCCCAGGGTTCTGGGAGGKAAAAKAAAGTTTTTAGTTCAGYCTTRCAGTTTRGRAGCTCAGTTMCAGGACGTGARAGCTTTTCCCATAGGGCAGCCATAGGGCCAGCCACCTGCCTATCATYSTTAAGTTCTTTAGTTCYGCYCCTTTCCCCAGGGTTCTGGGAGGGAAAAGAAAGTTTTTAGTTYAGTCTTRCAGTTTRGRAGCTCAAGAAAGTTTTTAGTTCAGTCTTAGTTTAGAAGCTCAAGAAAGTTTTTAGTTCAGTCTTACAGTTTAGAAGCTTAGTTACARGAYGTGAGAGCTTTYCCCACCKRTASAGAAGCTCYDTTTCTWACAAARYTCBRGGGGRRGGGGGAATARTYCCAAAKCTTYTGSGGAAGASARTTCYCARAGCTCTGSCTGGGGAACTTVCARCCTCACARCTCTACAASCCTYTKGRGAAGAYRGYYMTAAAGCTTCTGAAGAAAACARTTTTACAKATCCAAAGDTCTCCAGBTGGAAAATCTVYAAMGAYTTTG
>NW_026847660.1:2176237-2213309 GCF_025583915.1 Anolis sagrei ordinatus | reverse complement strand
AGKARGGYCYCCAYRCCAGHMAVBCYAAARACMGRTTGMCCARGRRGRGGTYRGAGRDTTTWYCWTGYAAAAGAAAKAAAKASTTCAYVAAGSAAGCTGCCWGTCCTTTGTGGRCAAGTTAAGAARAATKTRWGTGYTTTGTKGAARATCTAAGCAATAATAAAGAACTTTGTTAAACTTTCCAAGTTTCTAAAGACTTTGTTTAGGAAAATCCATAGGGCCTCTCAGCCGAGGCACCCCGGTGTCCCATTTTAAAAGACAATTGCTATAGGCCCAGCGCGTGTCAGCACAATCTGTATAATGCAATCAATCCTCTACAAAGAAAACTGTATAGTATTTAAAAACTCTAGAATCGGGACAGTAAATAAAAAGCAACACATAAGAACAGGGGAATTCCAGACAAGAAACAATCAGGGCCAGCTAACACCTCCCAACAAAGGATTCCCCCAGGCAGCAACCAGCCAGGCTGTGAAGCTTCAAGGCCATTCAGTGCTAATCAAGCTTGCTAATTGTAACATTCACACCTGCCTCCAACAGACAAGAGTTCTTTTCCCCACCCTGGACATTATTTCACAGATATATAAACCTCACTTCCCTAGTTTCTAACAAACCTCACAACTTCTGACTGTGATACTTTAAAGTGGTTTCATGCCAGTTTCAAAACACAGTGCGGCCCAGCAGGGAGGTTTGTAGCATTTCACTATTCAATTCTGATTGCAGATCGATGGGCAACGGGTCCGGACCCCCGTGGAGGGACGCATCCCAGGCGTCTCCATCACCTCCAGCGGCATCTATGTCATTCTGGAGACCGACTTTGGTCTGGTGATGAAGTTCGATGGGAACCATCATTTGGAGATCCAGCTCCCGGGGACTTACTTCGACAAGGTACATACAGTCCTGGTGGCCTCAACACCTTTGAGGGACCATTTCCTGCCTGATCTTGGAAGCTCAGCAGGGTCATCCCGGGTTAGTCCATGGGTGGGAGAATCATTGTTTGGAAGAAGGGATGACAGAAATGCCTCTGAAGGTTAGTAGCCGAAGAACACCCTGCAAAAGTCATGGAGTCACCAAAAGCCATTAGTTCGACATGGACAAACTTCAGCCCTCCAGGTCTTTTGGACTTCAACTCCCACAATTCCTAACAGCCTACCGGCTGTTAGGAATTGTGAGAGTTGGAGTCCAAAACACCTGGAGGAGGACCAAAGTTTGCCCATACCTGCTTAGAGCAAAGACACTTCTCCCAATGTATTGTCGAAGCCTTTCATGGCCAGAATCACTGGGTTGTTGTAGTTTTTTTCGGGCTATATGGCCATGGTCTAGAGGCATTCTCTCCTGACGCTTTGCCTGCATCTATGGCAAGCATCCTCAGAGGTCGTGAGGTCTGTTGGAACTTGGAAAAAGGGTTTATATATCTGTGGAATGACCAGGGTGGGACAAAGGACTCTTGTCTGCTGGAGCTAGGTGTGAATGTTTCAACTGACCACCTTGATTAGCATTTGATGGCCTGACAGTGCCTCGAGCAAACTTTTGCTGAGAGGTGATTAGATGTCCTTGTTTGTTTCCTCTCTGTTGTTGTGCTGTTGTAATTTTAGAGTTTTTTTAATACTGGTAGCCAGATTTTGTTCATTTTCATGGTTTCCTACTTTCTGTTGAAATTGTCCATGTGCTTGTGTACTTCAATGGCTTCTCTGTGTAGTCTGACGTGGTGGTTGTGAGAGTGGTCCAGCAATTAGAACAGCACAACAACAGAGAGGAAACAAACAAGGACATCTAATCACCTCTCAACAAAAGATTGCTCCAGGCACTGCCAGGCCATCAAATGCTAATCAAGGTGGTCAGTTGAGACATTCACACCATGCTCCAGCAGACAAGAGTCCTTTGTCCCACCCTGGTCATTCCACAGATATATAAACCCCTTTTCCTAGTTCCAACAGACCTCACTACCTCTGAGGATGCTTGCCATAGATGCAGGCAAAACGTCAGGAGAGAATGCCTCTAGACCATGGCCATATAGCCTGAAAAAACCGACAACAACCCACTTCTCCCAATGTTTTGGTGGAAGCTCCTCCCTTGGAAAGGTGACCCTCAAAAGACCCTCCCCTCCCCTTCTCTCCCAGGTGTGTGGCATGTGTGGCAACTTCAACAACCAGTCCCAAGATGACCTTCTGATGCCGAACGGACACCTGGCCGCCAATGACAGCCAGTTTGGGAACAGCTGGAAAGCCCCCGGAGATGCTGACCCTGGGTGAGGAGTTGTGGAGGGAAGAAGGCAGTTGTGGAGGGAAGGCCTGCCAGGTAGAACCCTGCTCTTCCAAACACAGTCTCAGCTGGAAAGGCCTCTTTCTGTTACCCTCGTTGAAGCCTTTTAATATATGAGATTGTGTCTCCTGTGATCCAGTCCAACCTCCTGTCAAGAAGCAGGAATATTGCATTCAAATCACCCCTGACAGATGGCCATCCAGCCTCTGTTTAAGATCTTAACAACCTCGATGGTTCATAGGGGAGAATCCGTTCAGACAGGTAAACTGGGCCGGTTTTGTTTATGGCTTTATAGGTCAACACCAGCACTTTGAATTGTGCTCGGAAGCCGATTGGCAGCCAGTGGAGCTGACGCAGCAGAGGAGTAGTATGCTCCCGGTACCCCGCTCCTGTTAGTAATCTGGCTGCCACATGTTGGACTAGTTGTAGCTTCCAGGCAGTCTTCAGAGGCAACCCCACGCAGAGAGCGTTGCAGTAGTCTATACGGGATGTAACCAGGCTTAGATGTGGAGATGTACACCACACCCCAGAGTCGGACACAACTGGACTTAATGTCAGGGGACAACCTTTACTTTTACCTATACATACAACTAAACTCACCTGCTCCCAAGCCCCAGCTCTCCAGGTGCCTTTCCCCCCTCTGACTCCTTGTTGTCTTGCTCTGCCTTTAGCTGCCAGCCAGATGACCGCGAGGACCTGGAGCCCCACTGCTCCCCAGCAGAGATGGAGCGCCTGTCCGCCTTGTGTGGAGAGATCTTGGGGCCCAAGTACCAGCCCTGCCACGGGGTCATCAACCCTCAGCTCTTTGTCCAGAACTGCCTCTTCGACCTGTGCGAGTACGATGGCATGGCCTCCGTCCTGTGCGACAACGTCCAGTCCTACGTGGAGGCCTGCAAGAGCCAAGGGGTCACTGGACTCTCCTGGAGGAACAGCACCTTCTGCCGTAAGGAGCCCAGAGGGTGGGAAGGACCTGGAAAAGAATGAGGTTACTAGATCACACAGACACAAATCAGGACACTGCAGTCTTCCAGTTTCCAAAATAACATAAACTTTACCTAGTACATCTCAATACACGTCTACTTCTAAGCAGGCAAAATCAGGAACTACAAAGCACAGCTTCAGTACAGTTTCAGAACATCTGCTTATCAGGCTCTCTGGCTGTAAGCTGGAAACTCCCTTTTTCTTCCCAGGCAGAGAAATTCTTTATCTAACTTCTGTCAAGGTCTCTTCTCTCTCTACCTCTCTGTCTTTTACAACAACAATTCCAACACATAATTGAACATAACAGAATCCATCTTGAATACATACGAACACCATTCTTTGTTGTTGATTTGTTCAGTCGTCTCCGACTCTTCGTGACCTCATGGACCAGCCCGCCAGAGCTCCCTGTCGGCCGTCACCACCCCCAGCTCCTTCAAGGTCAGTCCAGTCACTTCAAGGATGCCATCCATCCACCTTGCCCTTGGTCGGCCCCTCTTCCTTTTGCCTTCCACTTTCCCCAGCATCATTCCCTTCTCTAGGCTTTGCTGTCTCCTCATGATGTGGCCAAAGGACTTCAACTTTGTCTCTAGTATCTCCTTCCCTCCAATGAGCAGCCGGGCTTTATTTCCTGGAGGATGGACTGGTTGGATCTTTTCGCAGTCCAAGGCACTCTCAGAACTTTCCTCCAGCACCACAGCTCAAAAGCATCGATCTTCCTTCGCTCAGCCTTCCCTAAGGTCCAGCTCTCACATCCGTAGGTGACTACAGGGAAGACCATGGCTTTGACTAGGCAATGGATCTTGGTTGCCAGTCTGATGTCTCTTCACTATTTTATCGAGACTGGACATTGCTCTCCTCCCAAGAAGGAAGCGTCTTCTGATTTCCTGGCCACAGTCTGCGTCTGCACTCATCTTTGCACCTAGAAATACAAAGTCTGTCACGGCCTCCACATTTTCTCCCTCTATTTCCCAGTTGTCAATCATTCTTGTTGCCATAATCTTGGTTTTTTTGATGTTTAGCTGCAACCCGGCTTTTGCGCTTTCTTCTTTCACCTTGATTAGAAGGCTCCTCAGCTCCTCCTCGCTTTCGGCCATCAGAGTGGTGTCATCTGCATATCTGAGGTTGTTAATGTTTCTTCCAGCAATTTCCACCCCAGCTTTGCATTCATCCAGCCCCGCACATCCTCACATGATGTGTTCTGCATACAAGTTGAAAAGGTTGGGTGAGAGGATGCAGCCTTGCCGGACGCCTTTCCCAATCTTGAACCGGTCTCCTGTTCCGTGGTCAGTTCTGACTGTTGCTACTTGGTCCTTGTACAGATTCCTCAGGAGAGAGGCAAGGGGGCTTGGGATGCCCATCCCACCAAGAACTTGCCACAATTTATTATGATCCACACAGTCAAAGGCTTTAGAATAGTCAATGAAGCAGAAATAGATGTTTTTCTGAAACCCCTGCCTTTCTCCATTATCCAGCAGATATTGGCAATCTGGTCTCTCGTTCCTCTGCCTTTTCTAAACCCAGCTTGAACATCTGGCAACTCTCGCTCCATGTCTTGCTGGAGTCTTCCTTGCAGGATCTTGAGCATTCCCTTACTGTATGAGAAACACCATTCTTAATCATATAGAAACATATTGAAAAAACATACATGCATACTTTCAATACTCCTGACAGGAAGAATATGGCAAATGAAGAGCATTTTAGTATAGGAGACACAGCGAGTCTTTTCTAATATATTCTATGGATTTTGGGCTAACATTCCCAGCATCTCCCAACCCACGTAGCTATGGACCATGACTTACTTACTTACTTAGATGATCCCTCGTTGGCAGGGTAGGATAGTCTTCCAGGATCAGTATTCTGGTGGGTTCGTAGGTGACTGTGGAGCCCTATTCTTGATCTGCATCTTCTCCCACAGTGAGGGCATTGGTTTCCAGGTGGAAGGGATCCCGGTCAGGGTTGGCTTGACGTGCCTTCCTCTTGGCCCGTTTCTCTCTTTCACCCTCCATTCATGCCTCTTCAAATTCTGCAGCCCTGCTGGTCACAGCTGACCTCCAACTGGAGGGCTCAAGGGCCAGGGCTTCCCAGTTCTCAGTCTATGCCAGAGTTTTTAAGGTTGGCTTTGAGCCCATCTTTAAATCTCTTTTCCTGTCCACCAACATTCCTTTTTCCGTTCTTGAGTTCAGACCATGACAGCTGGGGGATGCCGGAAGTTGCATTACATTGTGTAACCAAATTTGAAAAATGTTCTGTTCCTGGTTTGAAAGTGTTATTTCCTGTTTAATTGTGGTACTTACTTTGAAAGTAGTTGTTATACTCCAGAAACTTTGTTTTTGTGGCTGCCACAAACTAGGTTGAATTGGTTGAGACTCAATGAGATATTCATTGAAAAACTAGAGCAAAATGTGCTGCAGGATGTCCCGCAAAAACAAAGTGTTTGCAGTTTAACAAAGCTTTTCCATGTTTCTGTGACAGAACCAGTTAAGAAAGGATATTGATCACCCAGGAACAAAAATGGTGTCACATAGTGTTATCTTTGTTATTCTCTTATTCATTTAATCCCTGCCTTTCTCCCACTAATGGGAGATAACATTTTGGAAAATGGCTAGGAATCTTTTGGAAAGACATGACCTTGTTAGAGATCATAACCTTGTGAAAAGTATGATCTTCCAGAGAAGAGTTAAAAATAATCAGAGACATCTAATCACCTCTCAACAAAAGATTGCCCCAGGCACTGCCAGGCCATCAAATGCTAAATCAAGGTGGTCAGTTGAGACATACACACCTGGCTCCAACAGACAAGAGTCCTTTCTCCCACCCTAGTCATTCCACAGATATATAAACCCTTTTTCCTAGTTCCAACAGATCTCACTAATGCTGAGGATGCTTGCCATAGATGCAGGCGAAACGTCAGGAGAGAATGCCTCTAGAACATGGCCACATAGCCCGAAAAAACCTACAACAACCCAGTTAAAAACTCATTTGAGTCAACCTTCTTAGTAGGCTTGGGCAATCCATGGTTCTAAATGGTTCTAAAGTACTTACAAAACTAAAGTTCTGGTGGTGAAAATTTCAGAACTCTAACAAAACTTTCAAAATTTAATTATTATTTCATTATTGGTGATTTTAATGACAGAACCAATTAGGAACTGCCATTTATTATGAAATTTTGAGAGTTTTGTTAGAGTTCTGAAATTTTCACCACCAGAACTTTAGTTTTGTAAGTACTTTAGAACCATTTAGAACCATGGATTGCCCAAGCCTACTTCTTAGTGGTAAATATCCACTAGCATTCATGCATGGCAATTAGGTTTCTCAGCTGTTAGACTGATATACCTATATCTCTTTGAACTGTTAGGAACAAAGATATGCCAATGCACTAAAAACATATATATCAGGGTTTCAATAGTGTCATTTCAGTTGCCCAAAAAACATCTACTCTCCCTTAAAACATCTTGATTTAAATCATGTTCTCAAGAGACCAAAAATAAAGTAGACTTTGTTAAAAATAACATAATTGGTTTACTCACAAACTTCATGTATTCAGCATACAGATTCATTGCATATTGGTCTAGTTACAGATAGGATTGGAAGTTGTTTTGTGTTTATAACACAGGGCATCTTTCTTTGAACCAACAGTCCAAAGTCCAAAACATCTCTCTGTTCTGAGAGTCTAATGGCGTCTCTAAAGCATCCTGTTTCTAAAATGGCGTCTGAGTCCTGAGTAGTCCCAGATCTGGGTTGTTGTAGGTTTTTCCGGGTTATATGGCCATGTTCTAGAGGCATTTTCTCCTGACGTTTCGCCTGCATCTATGGCAAGCATCCTCAGAGGTAGTGAGGTCTGTTGGAACTAGGAAATGGGTTTATATATCTGTGGAATGACCAGGGTGGGACAAAGGACTCTTGTCTACTGGAGCTAGGTGTGAATGTTTCACCTTGATTAGCATTTGATGGCTTGGCAGTGCCTGGGGGAAACTTTTGTTGAGAGGTGATTAGATGTCCTTGTTTATTTCCTCTCTGTTGTTGTGCTGTTGCAATTTTAGAGTTTTTTAATACTGGTAGCCAGATTGTGTTCATTTTCATGGTTTGTTGAGAGGTGATTAGATGTGCCTGATTGTTTACTCTCTGTTGTTTTACTGCCCCAGATCTGATCGCATGATTTGAAGCCCCTCCCACAACATCGAGTTAAGGAAAACTGCTAACCAATACACACATCATACAATCCAGTGAGCAATCTGAATTATACACATAACAAATTCCTAGAGGAGGCTTGAAGAAGGTTGTTATTTCCAACACTAACAACGTATTTAAAACAGTAAACATTGAAAACTATATCCGAGCATTAATGCAACGATAAGTTCAAGATTTTATAAAACACAATTGTTTTAAAAGAGAAAACATTAAGCATTCAAATGTTTGCCTGTTAGGAATTGTGGGAGTTGAAGTCCAAAACACCTGGGGGAGGGCCCAAGTGTGCTCCCTCCTGCCCGAATAGCTGACCCCCGCTCCTTCTGCTCTGCCTTCCTTCCCTCCAGCTCTGCCTTGCCCCCCGCACAGCCATTACACCGAGTGCGCCTCTCCCTGCCCGGCCACCTGCTGCAACCTCTATGCGCCGGCCGCATGCCAGAGCCGCACTACCTGCGTGGAGGGATGCACCTGCAACCGGGGCTACGTCCTCAGTGATGACACCTGTGTCTCTGCGCGTGACTGCGGGTGCCTGGACAGCCAGCATGAGTACCACAGCGTAAGTCGGGGGCAGCCCCATAGGGCAGGGGGGCACTGCTCAGGTTGGAAGGGATGCCAGAGCCACCCAGTCCAGCCCCCTTCTGCCAGGGAGGAAAACATCATCTAAGTCAGTGCTTCTCAACCTGGGGGTCGGGACCCCTGTGGGGGTCGAGGGGGTGTCAGAGGGGTCGCCAAAGACCATCAGAAAACATAGTATTTTCTTTGGTCATAGGGGTTCTGTGTGGGAAGTTTGGTCCCAATTCTATCATTGGTGGGGTTCAGAATGCTATTTCATTGTGGGTGAACTATAAATCCCAACAACTACAACTCCCAAATGTCAAGGTCTATTTTCCCCAAACTCCACCAGTGTTCACATTTGGGCATATTGAGTATTTGTGCCAAGTTTGGTCCAGATCCACCATTGTTTGAGTCCACAGTGTTCTCTGGGTGTAGGTGAACTACAACTCCAAAAACTCAAGGTCAATGTCCACCAGACCCTCCCAGTATTTTCTCTTGGTCATGGGAATTCTGTGTGCCAAGTTTGATTCAATTCCATCATTGGTGGAGTTCAGAAGGCTCTTTGATTTTAGGTGAACTATAAATCCCAGCAACTCCAACATTCCCAAATGACAAAATCAATCACCCCCATCCCACCAGTATTCAAATTTGGGCATATCGGGTATTTGGGATTTGAAAATACATCCTGCATGTCAGATATTTACATTATGATTCATAACAGTAGCAAAATTACAGTTATGAAGTAGCAACAAAAATAATGTTATGGTTGGGGGTCACCACAACATGAGAAACTCTACTAAGGGGTCACAGCATTAGGAAGGTTGAAAAACACTGATCTAAGTCCTGCTGACTTGTGACGAAGGCGGGAGCAAGATCAGGGCCTCCCCAGACGACCTTAAAGTTCTTAAAGTTCATGGCAAACATTCAATACCATAGACACACAACATATATAGACAGACACACAGAGGCTATTTAACTTTCCAGCTTTCATGAGGGTATGCTCAAATTCCAGCCACCGGAGGAGCCGTTGCTTTACCATCCACTCATGACACTGATGGAGTTCTTCCTCATTCTTTTGCACGCTGCTGGAGATTTTTATGGCATTGTAAATTATTTAAATTAGCCTCCTCCTCATAAGCGGTACCTAAATTTTCTACTTGACAGACGCAACTGTCTTTCGGGCTGCAAAAGTCGACAGCAAGCTAGATAAATGGTCGGGAGCTTTCTCCGACTTGGGCTGGCTTCGAACTCATGACCTTTCGGTCAGTAGTGATTTTAATGCAGATGACTCCCAACCAGTTGCACCACAACCCAGTCAATTAAATCAAGGGTCAGGGGATGCAGGCGTGATGTGTGGATCCTAATAGATAAGCCTCTCTCCTCCTTTTCCAGCCTGGAGACACCTGGGTGACCCTCAACTGCCGTGAGCACTGCACCTGCCTGGGGAGCGGGGAGATCTCCTGCCGAGCCTTCGAGTGCCTCCCCGGGTCCACCTGCGCCCTCAGCAGCTCCGGGCAGCGCTTCTGCAAGCCTGGAGGTCAGTCTGGGGCAGGGCTTCCCATTGGCCAGAAAGACAAGCAGGGGTCCCAGACCACAAAGACCCCAATTGCCCTCTCTCTCCTCATCAAACTGCACCTGTGTCGCCTTCTATGCAAACATATTTCGTGCCTATTCCGACCTCACAACCTCTGAGGATGCTTGCCGTAGATGCAGGCGAAACGTCAGGAGAGAATGCTTCTAGAACATGGCCAGAAAACCCACAACAACCCAGTGATTCCAGCCGTGAAAGCCTTCGACAACACATATTTCGAACAGATTTGGCACAGAAAAAGTTTCCGACGGCAGCATTTTCTGTGTAGAAAAATACTCCTGTGCAGAAAATAATACTCCCTCCACTTTTGTGGGTTTGGCTTTTGCATATTTGGTTGAAAATGTTCATTCTAGAGATCTTTAGTTCCAACAGTGCAGTGGAAGTTGAGGACCGAGAGCTTCCTAGAGAGATCTCTCAGCAAAATAAAGCTTTTTTTATTATTTCCCCGCACTTTTGCACCCCTAACCCCAATTAATGTGATTGCATTTTTTCATTCGGCCAGGCATGGTCCAACTTTGGCCCTCCTCCAGGTGTTTTGGACTTCAACTCCCACAATTCCTAACAGCCGGGCTGTTAGGAATTGTGGGAGTTGAAGTCCAAAACACCTGGAGGAGGGCCAAAGTTGGACCATGCCTGGCCGAATGAATTCCTTAAGTTGTACCTCCTTCCTCCTCCTCCTTCTTTTGTCCAGACTTCCACCAGTGCGTGATCTCCGGTGACCCCCACTACCGCACCTTCGACCGCTTTGTGCACCACTTCCAGGGCCTATCCACCTACACCTTGAGCCGGACCCTCCCGGGCCTTCCATCGGTGCTGGTGCCTTTCTCGGTGGCCGGGCGGAACCGGCGCCGCTTCCCCTTCCACCGCTTCTCCTTCCTGCGCGAGGTCTACGTCTCTGTCTACAACTACAGCATCACCTTCATGCAGCGGCGCAAACTGGTGGTAAGCGATACGCCCAGAACCCCGCCGGAGGACAAAACACAGCCCTGCCTCTTCTTGTAAGGGATCACGGGTTTAAGGTGCGGGGTCCCTTTTCTAAGAAATCCACAGAGTCCAATAGGGTCAGGCAAGACACCGTTTATCCAAGCTGGTCAGCATGAGGCGAACAGACAGCACTTCTGTAAGTGCTTCCACAGACTGCCGCGCCCTCCTCTGTTTTTGCTGACCTTTATACTCAAGTAATACAAGGGTTTTTTTGGTCATGGAAAGTACTCTCTTTCCAGCCCTCCTCCCTTGACCTTTTGATGGAAAGTACCTTCTTGCACCTGCAGACTTTGCGCTTAACCACAAACCAACTTACTATGTAAGCTTGAACTGTGTATGACCTCTACATACCTTTATACTCAAGGAATTCAAGGGTTTTTTGGTCATGGAAAGTACTCACTTTCCAGCCCTCCTGCCTTGACCTTTTGACGGAAAGTACCTTCTTGCACCTGCAGACTTAACCACAAACCAGCTTCCTATGTAAGCTTGACCTCTACATGTCACCTCTTGTTTTTAAAATATTTTCCTCCGTTCTGCTCCTTTTCCACAGAGAAGGGGTAAATTTCTCTTTTGTTGCTAATTTCATTCAAGGCCCCGTGCTTAGCTATTGCTAATTTCACTCAAAGACCCTTTCATTCTGAAACCCACACCGTTGAGAAACGTCCGGTCTCTTTGGGGGGAATGAAATGGCAGTGGATTTGATCTGTCTTTTAGTGAGGAACCTTTCCCCATTCACTTGACCAGTGTTTCGCAACTTATTTTTGGACCTGCCCCACCTTATTTATGTATTTATGTATTTACAGTATTTATATTCCATCCATCTCACCCCGCAGGGGACTCAGGGAAGATTACAATGCACATATAATGGCAAACATTCAATGTCACAGGCACACAACATATATAGATAGACACACAGAGACTATTTAACATTCCAGCTTCATGAGGGTAAGTTTGAATTCCGGTCACTGGGGGAGCTGTTGCTTCGCCGTCCACTTGTGACACTGATGGAGCATTTCCTCATTCTTTTGCACGCTGCTGGAGATTTTTATGGTATCATAAACTAGTTAAATTAGCCCCCCGCATAAAGTGGTACCTAAATTTCCTATTTGACTGATGCAACTATATTTTGGGCTGCAAAGGTCGACAGCAAGCTAGACAAATGGTCGGGAGCTTACTCTGCCCATGCCTTTTTAAAAATCTAATCTTTTTGAGTGTTGTGAGCCTTGCATAAGAGGAGAAAGCGGGGTCTAAATAAACATGAGAATAACCCTCCCTGGCAGGTGAACGGCCTGGCGGTCATTCTCCCCTTTGCCACTCCGGACGGGGCGCTCCGGATCTCCCAGCGGGGGCTGAGGATTCTCTTGCAGACTGACTTTGAGCTCGTGGTCTCCTCTTGCTTAGAACACCTCAGTGTTAGTTGCCCTCAGTATGAAGAGGCTTCAGTCTAAGAGAGGTCTCAGTCTGAGAGAGGCCTCAGTGTGAGGTAAACCTCAGTGTTAGTAAGCCTCAGTGTGAGGTAGGCCTCAGAGTTAGTATGCCTCAGTGTGTGAGGCTTCAG
The DNA here is from genome assembly GCF_025583915.1 of Anolis sagrei ordinatus. Lineage (NCBI taxonomy): Eukaryota > Metazoa > Chordata > Lepidosauria > Squamata > Anolidae > Anolis > Anolis sagrei. The sequence goes on along the minus strand of NW_026847660.1, from coordinate 2,201,196 downwards.
TGAAAGAAGCCCCAGGTTGAAGGCCTCATGTGTCAAGCTCCAGCGTGAATGTGTAAAAAGCGACTATGTGAAGCTTTGAGTTTTGCATAAGAGGAGAAAGCGGGGTCTAAATAACCATGGGAATACCCCTCCCTGGCAGGTGAACGGCCTAGCGGTCACTCCCCCCTTTGCCACTCCGGACGGGACTCTCCGAATCTCCCAGCGGGGCCTGAGGATCCTCCTGCAGACCGACTTTGAGCTCGCGGTCTCCTGTTGCTTAGAACACCTCAGTGTTAGTTGCCCTCAGTATGAAAAGGCTTCAGTCTGAGAGAGGTCTCAGTGTGAGGTAAACGTCAGTGTTAGTAGGCCTCAGTGTGAGGTAGGCCTCAGAGTTAGTATGCCTCAGTGTGTGAGGCTTCAGTGAAAGAAGCCCCAGGTTGAAGGCCTCATGTGTCAAGCTCCAGCGTGAATGTGTAAAAAGCGACTATGTGAAGCTTTGAGTTTTGCATAAGAGGAGAAAGCGGGGTCTAAATAACCATGGGAATACCCCTCCCTGGCAGGTGAACGGCCTAGCGGTCACTCCCCCCTTTGCCACTCCGGACGGGACTCTCCGAATCTCCCAGCGGGGCCTGAGGATCCCCCTGCAGACCGACTTTGAGCTCGCGGTCTCCTGTTGCTTAGAACACCTCAGTGTTAGTTGCCCTCAGTATGAAGAGGCTTCAGTCTAAGAGAGGTCTCAGTCTGAGAGAGGCCTCAGTGTGAGGTAAACCTCAGTGTTAGTAAGCCTCAGTGTGAGGTAGGCCTCAGAGTTAGTATGCCTCAATGTGTGAGGCTTCAGTGAAAGAAGCCCCAGGTTGAAGGCCTCATGTGTCAAGCTCCAGCGTGAATGTGCAAAAAGCGACTATGTGAAGCTTTAAGTCTTGCATAAGAGGATAAAGTGGTGTCTAAATAACTATGGGAATACCCCTCCCTGACAGGTGAACGGCCTGGCGGTCACTCCCCCCTTTGCCACTCCGGACGGGGCGCTCCGGATCTCCCAGCGGGGGCTGAGGATTCTCTTGCAGACTGACTTTGAGCTCGTGGTCTCCTCTTGCTTAGAACACCTCAGTGTTAGTTGCCCTCAGTATGAAGAGGCTTCAGTCTAAGAGAGGTCTCAGTCTGAGAGAGGCCTCAGTGTGAGGTAAACCTCAGTGTTAGTAAGCCTCAGTGTGAGGTAGGCCTCAGAGTTAGTATGCCTCAGTGTGTGAGGCTTCAGTGAAAGAAGCCCCAGGTTGAAGGCCTCATGTGTCAAGCTCCAGCGTGAATGTGTAAAATCGACTATGTGAAGCTTTGAGTCTTGCATAAGAGGAGAAAGCGGGGTCTAAATAACCATGGGAATACCCCTCCCTGGCAGGTGAATGGCCTGGCGGTCACTCCCCCCTTTGCCACTCCGGACGGGACTCTCCGGATCTCCCAGCGGGGCCTGAGGATCCTCCTGCAGACCGACTTTGGGCTCGCGGTCTCCTCTTGCTTAGAACACCTCAGTGTTAGTTGCCCTCAGTATGAAGAGGCTTCAGTCTAAGAGAGGTCTCAGTCTGAGAGAGGCCTCAGTGTGAGGTAAACCTCAGTGTTAGTAAGCCTCAGTGTGAGGTAGGCCTCAGAGTTAGTATGCCTCAGTGTGTGAGGCTTCAGTGAAAGAAGCCCCAGGTTGAAGGCCTCATGTGTCAAGCTCCAGCGTGAATGTGTAAAAAGTGACTATGTGACGCTTTGAGTCTTGCATAAGAGGAGAAAGCGGGGTCTAAATAACCATGGGAATACCCCTCCCTGACAGGTGAATGGCCTAGCGGTCACTCCCCCCTTTGCCACTCCGGACGGGACGCTCCGGATCTCCCAGCGGGGTCTGAGGATCCTCCTGCAGACCGACTTTGGGCTCGCGGTCTCCTTCGACGGCAGGGATTTTGCTGGTAAGTCTCACACTTTTGGGGGTCAGAGGGGTGTGGAGGGGGTCTGCCCTATTTAGGGAGGGAGGAGGCAATCATCAAACCCCCAAACAGCCGTTCTTCTCAGCTACTCTGGAGACGATGGAGGCTCTTACGGGACTATCTCTTGGTACCTAAAAATGTCCCAGTGGGGCTGCATTCTCTGTTGGTGGGCTTGTATTTATCCATCTATCTATCGATTGATTGATCAATCAATTGATCTATCTCTTTCTTTCTTTCTCCTACGCAGAGATCACTCTTCCCAGCACCTATCAGAATAGCGTGGGTGGGCTCTGCGGCAATTATGACGGACGGCGGAACAACGAATACATGAGGCCTGACGGAACCTGGACCCGGAGCCTCAACACCTTCGGCAACAGCTGGCAGGTCTCCGTCCAAAGGGAGACGAAGGCGGGTATCCGCACTCGGGACAGGTCAGCCCCCCCTGTGTGTATGTTTGTTTATGGTGGGGTGCACCCATGTGCCCATTCTGGAGTCTTGGTTCTCAGACTGTAGTTCTCTGAGGGTTTGGGACTTCTGCTCCCATAGTCCCTGACCACTAGTCAGGCTTGACCTGGGCTTCTGGGAGACGCAGTCCCAAATAGCTAGAACACCAGTGGTTGAAAATCACTTTCCTAGAGGATTTCTGAAAAGCGGGGTAGGGAAGTAGGGCAGGTACGTGGTCCCGAAGTCCCCTCCTGTCTCTCTTTAGCATCAAACAGGAGATACCCCTCCAAACTTCCAAATGTGGGGAATGGGGTAAGTGGGTTCAGGGACTCCCCACATGTTTTGATCACATTTCCACTTTGTGGCCCATTTCAGGCTGAGGAGAGGGCAAAAGAGTGGAAGTGACCAAAGTTTAATATCATCAGGTTGTTGTAGGTTTTTTCGAGCTATATGGCCATGTTCTAAAGGCATTTTCTCCTGACGTTTTGCCTGCATCTATGGCAAGCATCCTCAGAGGTAGTGGGTCTGTTGGAACTAGGAAAAAGGGGTTTATATATCTGTGGAATGACCAGGGTGGGGCAAAGAACCATTGTCTGTTGGACCTAGGTGTGAATGTTTCAACTGACCACCTTGATTAGCATATAATGGCTTGGCAGTGCCTGGAGCAATCTTTTGTTGAGAGGTGATTAGATGTCCTGGTTTGTTTCCTCTCTGTTGTTGTGCTGTTGTAATTTTAGAGTTTTTTAATACTAGTAGCCAGATTTTGTTCATTTTCACGGTTTCCTCCTTTCTGTTGAAATTGTCCACATGGTTGTGGATATCAGTGGCTTCCCTGTGTAGTCTGGCATGGTGGTTGTTGGAGTGATCCAACATTTCTGTGTTCTCAAAGATTGGTCCAGGCACTGCCAGGCAATCAAATGCTAATCAAGGTGGTCAGTTGAAACATTCACACCTAGCTCCAGCAGACAAGAGTTCTTTGTCTCACCCTGGTCATTCCACAGATATATAAACCCATTTTCCTAGTTCCAACCTCACTACCTCTGAGGATGCTTGCCATAGATGCAGGCGAAACGTCAGGAGAGAATGCTTCTAGAACATGGCCATATAGCCCGGGAAAACCTACAACAACCCAGTGATTCCAGCCATGAAAGCCTTCGACAATACATTTAATATCATCTCTACACAGCCACTGAGAACTCTCATTAAGAGAACAAAGTGGGATGATGATAATAATAATAATAATAATAATAATAATAATAATAATAATACCACCAATTGTCTTTAAAAGCCAATGGGATATTGTCCTGCATCAATAGGAGTCTAGTGTCTAGATCCAGGGAAGTCATGCTCCCCATGCTCTATTCTGCCTTGGTTAGACCACACCTGGAATATTGTGTCCAATTCTGGGCACCACAATTCAAGAGAGATGTTGACAAGCTGGAATGTGTCCAGAGGAGGGCGACTAAAATGATCAAGGGTCTGGAGAACAAGCCCTATGAGGAGCGGCTTAAGGAGCTGGGCATGTTTAGCCTGAAGAAAAGGCTGAGATATGATAGCCATGTATAAATATGGGAGAAGAAGTCACAGGGAGGAGCAAGCTTGTTTACTGCTTCCCTGGAGACTAGGACGCAATGGAGCAATGGCTTCAAATTACAAGAAAGGAGATTCCACCTGAACATGAGGAAGAACTTCCTGACTGTGAGAGCTGTTCAGCAGTGGAACTCTCTGCCCAAGAGTGTGGTAGAGGCTCCTTCTGTGGAGGGTTTGAAGCAGAAGCTGGATGGCTATCTGTTGGGGTTGCTTTGAATGCAATTTTCCTGCTTCTTGGCAGAATGCGGTTGGACTGGATGATGGACCACCAGGTGTCTTCCAACTCAAGGATTCTTTGATTCTCCCACCATTCCCTCCAAATGTGAGAAGACCTTTCAGTAGAAAGACCTCACAAAATGGCGGGAGTGGAGCAAGGGGGCTCTTGTCCCCAGGGCCATGCTTTGCCCCCTCTGGCTCTGAAGGGACTGGTCGCCCACATGAAGCTTTGGCCATGGCTTGGCTGCCCACTTCTGCCTCCTCCGCCTTGCCCTGTCCTGTGTGCGAATCCCAGCAACGCCTCCTCTCCTTTGTTTCCCCTTTTCAAGGCGCGAGGAGCCGTCTGAGGACGATGACGTGGAGACAGGGTTCGACATCGCCTGCAGCCCGGAGCAGCTGATGTTTGTGAATGGGACGGACATGTGTGGGGCCCTGTCCGACCCAGTGGGGCCTTTCTCCGCCTGCCACAGCAAGGTTTCGCCAGACACCTTCCAAGAGTGAGTATGAAAGGAAGGAGGATGCAACCTTGGGCTAACCAGAAAGAAGGTCTGTCTGCAGGCAAGGGGCCACGCATAGACACAGATCTCGAATGTTTTGCTTTTTGCGGGACTTTCAATTCCCAGAATCCTCTGCAGGACTGACTGGAGTATTGGTACCAGAGGCAGAATTAGTACGGAAACAATATTTATTTACAGCATTTATATTATTTATGTCACGGTTTCTCAACCTGGGGGTCGGGACCCCTGTGGGGGTCGTGAGTGGGTGTCGGAGGGGTTGCCAAAGACCATCAGAAAACACAGTATTTTCTGTTGGTCATGGGGGTTCTGTGTAGGAAGTTTGGCCCAATTCTATTGTTGGTGGGGTTCAGGATGCTTTTTGACTCTAGGTGAACTATACATCCCAGCAACCACAACTCCCAGAGGGCAAGGTCTATTTTCCCCAAACTCCATCTGTGTTCATATTTGGGCATATGGAATACTCATGCCAAGTTTGGTCAATGTTGAGTCCACAGTGCTCTCTGGATGTTGATGAACTACAACTCCCAAACTCAAGGTCAATGTCCACCAAACCCTTCCAGTAATTTCTGTTGGTCATGGGAGGTCTGCATGCCAAGTTTGGTTCAATTCCATCCTTGGTGGAGTTCAGAATGCTCCTTGATTGTAGGTGAACTATAAATCCCAGCAACTACAACTCCCAAATGACAACATCAACCTCCCCCAACCCCATCAGTATTCAAAATTGGGCATATTGGGTATTTGTGTCAAATTTGGTCCAGTGAATGAAAATACATCCAGCATATCAGATATTTGCATTACGATTCATAACAGTAGCAAAATTACAGTTCTGATGTAGCAATGAAAATAATTTTATGATTGGGGGTCACCAAAACATGAGGAACTGTATTAAGGGGTCGCTGCATTAGGAAGGTTGAGAAACACTGATTTATGTATTTACAATATTCCTATCCCGCCTTTCTCATCCCGAAGGCGACTCAAGGCGGCAGCAATTCGATGCCAGAACAATTCATAGTATGCAATTAAAAACAGTAAAACAACATTATAAAATCCATACACAACTATTAGAAATATATAAAAACGTCTATATATTCCACCCTTCTCACCCCAAAGGTCACTCAGGGTGAAATGTCAGGGAGAAGGTTTGAGGAAAAGAGACAGAGAGTTCCTGAGGCCTGTAAAAGTACGGTTTATTCTCGGTTGGCGCCAACCGGATATGGACCCTGCTGGTAGTCCAGAAGACAGGGTTCTGAACAAAAGAAACACTTTGGTTTATATACCCTTTAAAATAATATGCATGCATCATACGGGAATCACAATGTGCATCACAAAATTCTACTTTTACATTGACTTCAATGGCATATTTTAACTTCAACACCTGTCAATCTTCATTTAAGCACCTTTATCTAAGGAGCTGCTATTAATGAGGACCATCGCGCTAGAGTGTCTACTAAGCTACTGGTAGCAAGAGTTTCCATCCATCTTGAGATAAGTTCTTCCTGAAGCCTCTTGATGGCCAGCTCATTAATCTTATGATAAGCTTCGCCTGGTAACAAAATGGAAAGAGTCTCTTGAAATTTTCCAGAGGCCTCTTGACATTCCTTTCCTAGACCCCGGCCTCTCTTGAGGCATCTAATTTTGCAGCTTTTTAAGAAGAGAATATGTTCCAAGTGAAGTTCATGCATACATACATTTCCCTTTGTGATTTCATATATTTTCTAACTCTTATTTCTAATATGGTTACATCCAATATATATTTTCCAATATGCGTATCATATATTTTCATCATGCCTTCATCAAATGCAGATCACAGAACACATGCACAGAAACATTCAGTGCCGTTAAACAGACAGGACAGACAACAGGTAGAGGTATTATGTCGACACTTTGGCATCCTGGAGGTTGTGCTCGATTCTGGCCACAAGGGAGTGATGTTGCTCCATCCTCTATGATAAAGAGCCTTATTCACAGACTTCCTCCTTCCTTTGATGACCAGCATTTTCTGGTATTTCTCTCATGGTGCCAAAATACCACCCCACTTAAGTGGTGCCTAATTTCTCTACTCACAGCTCACAGCTGTTCTCAAATTGCTTAGGTCAATTTTTCTCAACCTACCTAATGCCATGACCTCTCATGTTGTAGTGACCCCCAACCATAAAATTATATTCATTGCTACTTTATAACGATCATTTTGTTCCTGTTATGAAGTCCTGAGCTGCACCAGTCAAAGAGGTCTCAGCATGGATGTTAAAATCTCCCAGCACAACCAGGCGCTGGGAGACCAAGGCCGAATTGGAGACCACCCCTGCTAGCTTAGGCAGGGAAACTGCTGGGTCGCGGGGTGGGCGGTACACCAGCAGGCACCCTAAACTGTCACGGTTCCCCACCTTCAGGTGGACATACTCAAACCCAGATGATTGCAAAACAGAACATCTGACCATGGCGATGGATTGCCGATAGACAACTGCGACCCCTCCTCCCCCCCCCCAGCCTGGCCTGCTGATGCACTCCGAAGCCCGGTGGGCACAGCTGAGTGAGATTTACTCCCCCCAGCTCGTCCAACCAGGTCTCGGTAATGCAGGCCAGATTCGCCCCCTCATCCAGGATCAAGTCCTGAATGGCAGCAGTCTTTCCATTGACGGATCTGGCATTGATCAGCAGAACCTTAAGACCAAGGGGTCTGTCATGGAGCCTACCACTTCCTACCTTCTCCAGGGTTGCAAGAACTCTGTTGCGCTCTAAGAGAGGCTGTATGTTTATCGTCTATTGCTTGATGTTTGATTTGCTTTATAATGTTATGTGTATTGTTATGTTGTTGTTTTTGAGGCCTCGGCCCATGTAAGCCGTATCGAGTCCTTCGGGAGATGCTAGCGGGGTACAAATAAAGTTAATAATAATAATTTTTATTATTATTATGAATCCCCGGATTCGAACCTGCGACCTTTCGGTCAGCAAGTCCAGCAGCTCAGCAGTTTAACCTGCTGCATCACCGGCCATTCCCATGTATTAACTAATGCATTACTAAACCACACGGTTTAAACTATAAGCAATTTTCACATCATATAGAACCATATACTGATAGTTTTGTAAAAAAATATCCAGCTCGACAGAGGACGAGGACAAAAAGATAGCGGTCATAACACGGAACCTCCCTGTCACAGTCTTTGTTAATGGAGGTCTGCCAACCTCTGACACCTTTCTTTCTTCTTTTCTCTCTCTCTCTCTCTCTGTTTTTCCGTCCAGGAGTTGCGTCTATGACCTCTGCGCTTTGTTCAATGACACGGAGCTGCTGTGCCAAGACTACGAGGCCTATGCCCAGCTCTGCCAGGAGGAAAGGGTGCCCTTGGAGACCTGGAGGCGGCAAACGGGATGCGGTAAGGAATCCTTCTCTCTCTCAACCCTATGGAGTGGGTGGGAGAGCAACGGCATTTAGGAGTCATGATGGCTCTGCTTTCCTTGCTGCATTAGTATGATAACAAGATTGTGTGTGCCCCACTCCCCTCCATACAGGGATGGCACTTAGGCCTTGGAAAAAATATTTTTTATGTTATTGCAGGCATGGGCCAACTTTGGCCCTCCCTCCGGTAGGCTGTTAGGAATTGTGGGAACCTCAATCAAGGGATCATCCAGATGTTTTGGGAGTCCAAAACACCTGGAGGGAGGGCCAAAGTTAGCCCATGCCTTTGTCCTCTTGGAACCTCAATCAAGGGAAGGAGAGCCCAGGTTGGCCCATGCCTTTGTCCTCTTGGAAGCTCCATCAAGGGATCATCTGCATACCTATGTTGTGGGAGTTGCGAGCCCAAAACACCTGGAGGGAGGGCCAAAGTTGGCCCATGTCTTTGTCCTCTTGGAACCTCAACCAAGGGATCATCCAGATGTTTTGGGAGTTCAAAACATTTGGAGGGAGGGCCGAAGTTGGCCCATGCCTTTGTCCTCTTGGAAGCTCCATCAAGGGATCATCTGCATACCTACGTTGTGGGAGTTGGAGTCCAAAACACCTGGAGGGAGGGCCAAAGTTTGCCCATGCCTGCTGCCTTTCAATATCTATCTATTTCCCCTCCTCCCATCCCCACAGAGGTGTCCTGCCCTCCGCACACAACGTACCAGCCTTGCATGACCGCCTGTCCCGCCAGCTGTGCCAACATGGCCGCTCCCTCCGACTGCGAGGCCCCGTGTATGGAGGGCTGCGCTAGCAACACCGGCTACGTCCTCAGTGGCCTGGACAGCGTGCCCTACAACCAGTGTGGCTGCACCAGGAACGACCAGTACTACCAGGTGAGGGGGCAAAGGGAAGGTAACGGCGCTCCATGCGGTCATGCTGGCCACATGACCTTGGAGGTGTCTCTGGACAACGCTGGCTCTTCGGCTTAGAAATGGAGATGAGCACCACACCCCAGAGTCAGACATGACTGGACTTAATGTCAAGGGGAAACTTTTACCTTTACCTAATGATTGTTTTACTTTTTAATTGTTATGACCGTTGAGGCATCAAATCATTGTTACTTGTAAACTGCTCTGAGTCTCCTCTGGGCTGAGAGGGGCAGTATATAAATATGGTAAATAAATCAAATAATAAATAAATCTTAGGGAGGAACCCAGCAAGCTCAGAAAATCGCCAAGGCTCCGTGAGAAGGAAGAGCAGAAAAAGTCTCACAGGCAAGGGAGCCAAAGGCACAGAAATGACTTCATGTTTTGTGGTCCTTAAATCAGAAAAGTGTCTCTTTGAGAATTCAGATCAGGCAACGCTGCTAAACAGTGAGGATCTCAAGCCCTGCTTCCGTTAACGCTTTTAGTCTAATATCTCAGGAGTTTTGAGTCATGCTTTGAGAAGTTCTTATAGCCTTGGTTTTAGATTCATGATCATGTTTTGATTCTTGTTTTCTTGGATTTATGCTCATGTTATGATTCTGGTTCTTCCTTTTGGATTATCTGGAATATTACCTTTGAAGTGTTCTACTCCTAACCAGTTGGGTTGGGCTTTTATGTATTGACTGCTTTTTCTTATTACCTATTGGGTTTTGCCTTTCTTATTTCTTTTGGTGAATTCCCCTTTTTAGATGTATTTTTTCCCCAAAACACTGTTCTACGATTGCTTTTGGATTCCTGGTTGGTGTTGAAGGCAGGGTGAGCTGCTTTGTGTCTCAATCAAGAGATCAAAACAGGATGATGGGGATGAGGATCGAAATGCTAACGCCAGTGACCGAAATGAGCCTGCCTTGACCCCACCTCTTCTGCCTTGACCCCTCCTTCCCTTCCCAGATCAACGACAGCTTTTGGACGGAGGACTGCTCCCAGCACTGCATCTGCCGCAACACGGGGACCCTCGAGTGCCAGGCGGCTGGATGCGCCTCGGGAGAGGCCTGCGCCCTGGCCAACTTCACCCGCGGCTGCTTCCGAGGTGAGCGCAACAAGAGGGGCCGCCTCGCTCTCAGGGGACAGAGGGGCTGACAATAGCATCCCTCAAAGTGGAGCTCCAGGTGCAACTCCTGGAACAGCTTCCCCGTTGGCTTTGGCTCAGTATAACAGAGTCAAGGCTTTATTCCGGAACAAAGTCCCTAAAAGCAGAACACCACTTAGCAATGAATGTGGCTTCTCTTAATTAAAAGCCAAAACACAAAAAGCTGTTAGGAAAGCTGGAGCTTTCTTCTGGCCGAAAAACCCTTTTGAAAACCCTCTGGCTACCACCAAACTTTAAAGCACTGATAAGCACTTGGCTTACTTGAAGTATCTTTGGAATTAGCACTCAGGCTTGTGTTCTGAGGTAACACTAAAAGATTGTTCTTTAAATTATACGCTGGCACCATAGACTCTTGATTGTTGCAGGAAACTGCTTTTAAAACTTCACCCACAGAGGCACACGTGAGGCAGATGTTGTGAACAACAAAACAATGATGTTTATTTAAGAGAACTGGAACAATTTAGTATAAAGCTTAGCTGTTTCAAAGTATTGTCTTAAGAGCGTGTGGTTACTTTAAGCATTTCAGACTTAGTTACACATGAACACTTCTCTCTCCCTCCACAGAATTTACTAACAGGATTGCTTCTCTGAAAGTCCTCTTAATATCCCCTTAAAGTCATTTTTTTTCTTTTCCAAGTTAAGCTTCGCCCACTCTCTCTCAGCCAATTAGTCTTCCCTCATTTCCCTCCAAAGCCACTCTTTCTAAACACGTCCCCTTCAAGAAATAAGTAACTAAAATGGATTCCTCCAGCACCCTTTCCAAAATGGCTGCTGAACTTCTTGAGCCTACTTTTCTAGGCTTTTCCTAGCCTAACAGGTAGGGAATCTGTACACTCAGCACTCAAGTTACCATATTACACAAATCTAATGCACGCCCTAATTTTGGCAAGGTGCTTTAGCCAAACAAGGTGAGCATTAGATTTGGGTAAATCCAGGTGTGTATGTGTAAGGCATCCCCAGAAAGGCTGACCCCTCTTCCTTCCTGCCTTCCTTTGCAGTGACCCCCTGCCTGAGCAGCCCCTGCCAGAACGAAGGCACGTGCCTGGATGAGTCCGAAGGGTTCCTGTGCCTTTGCCTCGAGGGATACTCAGGTCCCCAGTGCGAGGAGGCCCTCCAGGATGAGGCCCCCACCACGGCCCCGCCCCTCCACCCCACCACAAGCAGCCCCACCACAGGTAAGCCCAAGCCCACCCCCACTCTTGTTCCCTTGGACCCAGGTTGCTTCCTTCCTTTATTTTATTTAATAGTTCCTTTTAAGTTCCAAGTTTGTTTACATTTGTTTTTATTATTCTACTTTTATATCTTTGAATGCTCTTAATCTCATTTTAAATTTTTAATTGAAATGTTTGTTTTAATTGAATATTGGGAGTATATTGTTTTTAAGGCATTGAATTATTTATTATTTATTTATTTGCATCGCTTCTACCCCGCCCTTCTCACCCCCGAGGGGAGACTCAGGGCGGCTTACACGGGCAACGATTCAATGCCATAGTATCAATACGACAACATAAAATCAAATACATAGAAAATTAACAATAACATTAATTAAAATCACATATTGTTGTTGTTGTTCATTTGTTCAGTCATCTCCGACTCTTCGTGACCTCATGGACCAGCCCACGCCAGAGCTCCCTGTCGGCCGTCACCACCCCCAGCTCCTTCAAGGTCAGTCCAGTCACTTCAAGGATGCCATCCATCCATCTTGCCCTTGGTCGGCCCCTCTTCCTTTTGCCTTCCACTTTCCCCAGCATCATTCTCTTCTCTAGGCTTTGCTGTCTCCTCATGATGTGGCCAAAGGACTTCAAATCACATACTCATATACTAACATAGTCGCCTAATCAAAATCACGTATTTGTTTCCAATTGTCATAATCCTGTGGTCCGGTTCAGTGTCTAAGTGCTGCTAAGTCCATTAGCCGAAAGCCTGGCTCCAAAACCACGACTTTAGTTTTTTCCTAAAAGTGAGGAGGGAGGACGCCGATCTAATCTCACTGGGGAGCGAATTCCACAAGCAAGGGGCCACCACTGAGAAGGCCCTGTCCCTCGTCCTCACCAGACACGTTTGTGACGCCGGTGGGACCGAAAGCAGGGCCTCCCCAGTAGATCTTAAATTACGAGGTGGAACGTAGAGAGAGATACGTTCGGATAACTAAGCTGGGCCAGAGCCGTATATTATTGCCGAGGCTATAAGCCACCTTGAGTCCCCATCAAGGTCGAGAAAGGCAGGATAGAAATATAGTAAATATATAAATGGCTCAATCATGAGAACAAAGGAAAGCTTAGAGAAGGCAGATGATGCTGGGGAAAATGGAAGGAAAAAGGAAGAGGGCAAGGGCAAGGTGGATGGATGGCATCCTTGAAGGGACTGGATTGACCTTGAAGGAGCTGGGGGTGGTGACGGTCGACAGGGAGCTCTGGCACGGGATGGTCCATCAGGTCATCTAGAGAAGGCAGATGATGCTGGGGAAAAATGGAAGGAAAAAGGAAGAGGGCAAGGGCAAGGTCGATGGATGGCATCCTTGAAGGGACTGGATTGACTTTGAAGGAGCTGGGGGTGGTGACGGTCGACAGGGAGCTCTGGCATGGACTGGTCCATGAAGTCACAAAGAGTCGGAAACAACTGAACGAATGAACAACAACAACAAATATATAAATAATACTTAATCTATTTGCATATTTTTTTCAATATTTCCAAATGCTTTCCCACACAAAAGCGCTCATAGGTTAGTTAGCAGGTTAACTCTTTACAAATATCTAGTAGGCATGGACAATCCATGGTTCTAAAGTACTTACAAAACTAGGGAGCACTGGTGCTTTGCTTCTAAAGTGTTTCTCAAGTTGGTGCTTTGCTTCTAAAGTGTTTCTAAAGCCGGTGCTTTGCTTCTAAAGTGTTTATAATGCTGATGCTTTGTTTCTAAAGTGTTTCTAAAGCCGATACTTTGCTTCTAAAGTGTTACTAAAGCCGGTGCTTTGCTTCTAAAGTGTTGCTAAAGCTGATGCTTTGCTTCTAAAGTGTCTCTACAGCTGGTACTTTGCTTCTAAAGTGTTTCTAAAGCTGGTGCTTTGCTTCTAAAGTGTTGCTAAAGCCAGTGCTTTGCTTCTAAAGTGTTTCTAAAGCTGGGCTTTGCTTCTAAAGTGTTCCTAAAACAAGTGCTTTGCTTCTAAAGTGTTGCTAAAGCCAGTGCTTTGCTTCTAAAGTGTTTCTAAAGCTGGTGGTTTGCTTCTAAAGTGTTGCTAAAGCCGGTGCGTTGCTTCTAAAGTGTTTCTAAAGCTGGTGGTTTGCTTCTAAAGTGTTTCTAAACCGGTGCTTTGCTTCTAAAGTGTTGCTAAAGCCGGTGCTTTCCTTCTAAAGTGTTTCTAAAGCTGGTGCTTTGCTTCCAAAATGTTCCTAAAGCCAGTGCTTTGCTTCTAAAGTGTTGCTAAAGCCAGTGCTTTGCTTCTAAAGTGTTTCTAAAGCCGGTGCTTTTTGTCTAAAGTGTTGCTAAAGCCAGTGCTTTGCTTCTAAAGTGTTGCTAAAGCCAGTGCTTTGCTTCTAGAGTGTTCATAAAGCCAGTGCTTTGCTTCTAAAGTGTTTCTAAAGCTGGTGCTTTGCTTCTAAAGTGTTTCTAAAGTCGGTGCTTTGCTTCTAAAGTGTTCCTAAAGCCGGTGCTTTGCTTCTAAAGTGTTCCTAAAAGAAGTGCTTTGCTTCTAAAGCGTTGCTAAAGCTGATGCTTTGCTTCTAAAGTGTTTCTAAAGCTGGTGCTTTGCTTCTAAAGTGTTTCTAAAGCCGATGCTTTTTGTCTAAAGTGTTGCTAAAGCCAGTGCTTTGCTTCTAGAGTGTTCGTAAAGCCAGTGCTTTGCTTCTAAAGTGTTCATAAAGCCAATGCTTTGCTTCTAAAGTGTTTCTAAAGCCGATGCTTTGCTTCTAAAGTGTTTCTAAAGCTGGTGCTTTGCTTCTAAAGTGTTTCTAAAGCTGGGCTTTGCTTCTAAAGTGTTCATAAAACAAGTGCTTTGCTTCTAAAGCGTTGCTAAAGCTGCTGCTTTGCTTCTAAAGTGTTTCTAAGCTGCTGCTTTGCTTCTAAAGTGATTCTAAAGTTCTGGTGGTGAAAATTTCAGAACTCTAACAAAACTTTCAAAATTTCATTATTAATTCATTACTGGCGGTTTTTATGACAAAACCAATTAGAAAACTACCATTTATAACAAAATTTTGAAAGTGTTGTTAAAGTTCTGAAATTTTCACCACTTGAACTTTAGTAACACTTTAGAAGCAAAGCACCAGCACCCCCTAGTTTTGGAAGTACTTTAGAACCATGGATTGCCCATGCCTGTTGCCAGGGAAGAGGAGGGGGTTGAAGACGTCATACAAAATTATAATTGTTACATCTAAGTCTTCATCTCTATTACCATTACACACTTAAAGTATTAAAAATATTATAAGTTCCACATAGACCAGGCATGGGCAAATTCCGGCCCGCCATGTCTTTTGGACTTCAACTCCCACAATTCCTTAACCCAGCAATTAAAAGCATTTTTAAGAAATGCAAGAAGCTATTGGATTGAAAACAGTCTTTGGGTCTCCAGTGACCTTTCTCGGTTCCTGTCTCCCCAGGTGAGGAGGCCGCCTCCCAACTGGTCCCAATCCTGCTGGGGGTCCTCATTCCGCTGGGGATCATCCTCATCGTGACGGCCACCGTCTGCATCTGCCGGCACAGGAACAGGTAAGCCTTCTGGCCCGCAGCTCTGGGCCTTCAACCAAGTAGAGACGGAGGAGGAAGGATGCTGAGCTTGGAAGGCCAAGGCCCATACTTTAGTAGCCATCTTCCCAAGTTCTGGTAGGAGGAAATGTCGTAGAACAGGCACGGGCAAATTTAGGCCCTTCAGATGTTTTGGACTTCCACCATTCCTAACAGTCCCATTTCTACTGACTTCTAAAAGCATACTGTTTCTAAAATGGAGTCTGAGTCCTGAACAGTCCCAGATCTAAGGCTTTCATGGCTGGAATCTCTGAGCTTGGAAGGCCAAGGCCCATACTTTAGTAGCCATCTTCCCAAGTTCTGGTTGGAGGAAGAGTCGAGGAACAGACATGGGCAAACTTGGGCCCTTCGGGTGTTTTGGACTTCAACTCCCACCATTCTTAACAGTCCCATTTCTACTGACTTCTAAAAGCATACTGTTTCTAAAATGGAGTCTGAGTTCTGAACAGTCCCAGATCTGTCGAAGGCTTTCATGGCCGGAATTACTGGGTTGTTGTAAGTTTTTTGGACTCTATGGCTATGTTCCAGAAGTATTCTGATGTTTCACTTGCATCTATGGCAGGCATCCTCACAACCTCTGAGGATGAGCCTAGTAAGCTACACCAGGCCTGGGCCAACTTGGGCCCTCCCTCCAGGTGTTTTGGACTCCAACTCCCACCATTCCTAACAGCCTCAGGCCCTTTCCTTTTCCTTTTTGTAATGTATGATCTTCCTGAGTGGTAAATACCCTTCTCCTTAGTGGTAAATACCCACTAGCATTAATGCAAAGCAATTAGGTTTCTCAACTGTTAGACTGATATGCCTAGATATCTCTTTGAACTGTTAGGACCAGAGATATGCCATTGCACAAGAAACATATTCAGCAGAGTTTCAGAAGTGTTATTTCAGTTGCCCAAAAACATCAACTCTCTCTTGAAACATCTTGGTTTAAATCATGCTCTCAAGAGACAAAAATAAAGTAGAGCTCATTAAAATAACATGTTGGTTTACTCACAAACGTCATGTATTCAGCATACAGGTACTTTGCATACAAATCCAGTTACAGATTGGATTGGAAGTAGTTTCTCTGTGCCGATCTTCCTTAGAATCAACAGTCCAAAGTCCAAAGCATCTCTCTGGTCTGAGAGTCTCTAAAGAGTCCTGTTTCTACTGACTTCTAAAAGGATACTGTTTCTAAAACGGAGTCTGAGTCCTGAACAGTCCCAGATCTGTCGAAGGCTTTCATTGCCGGAATCACTAGGTTGTTGTGAGTTTTTTGGGCTGTCTGGCCATGTTCCAGAAGCATTCTCTCCTGACGTTTCGCCTGCATCTATGGCAGGCATCCTCACAACCTCTGAGGACGCCTGCCATAGATGCAGGTGAAACGTCAGGAGAGAATGCTTCTGGAACATGGCCATACAGCCCGAAAAACAACCTAATTCTAGATCTGATCACATGGTCCACAGCCCCTCCCACAACATAGAGTTAAGGAAAACTGCATACCAATACACACATATACAACATAGTAAACAATCTGAATGATATACCATCTGTATAAATAAAAATGTAATGTTCGTTTGTGGGATTAACAGAACTCAAAAACCACTGGATGAATTGACACCAAATTTGGACACAAGACACCTCTCAGGCCAACAAGTGCCCGTCACTCATAAAAACACTGAAAAACACAGCAGAATAGACTTTTAAAGCCAAAAAACAAAAAATATATTACAACCGAAATTTTCCTTTAAAATTTTTGAAATTTACGAAATTTCGTAAAATTACGAATCGATTCCTTAATGGCGGACGAGATTGCGCAATATGCTAAAAAAAACCTCCAAATGGGACAGGAGGAACTTCTGAAGCTTCCCTCTCCCTCTGTTGTTGACTGTTGGTGTGATAAAACAAACAACAACTATAAAACTTGCACCAGACATGCGAAAATAATTACGAAATAATTACGAAATAATTACGAAATAAATTGAAAAAAATGTTTTGAATCTAATTTACTCCTCACACTATTCCTGCATGGCTCAATATTGGATCGTAAGCTAATTTAAATACGAATTAATAACGAATTACGAAATTAACGAACGAAATCGCCCAAGCCTAATAAATACCTAGTGGAGGCTTGAGGAAGGGTGCTCTTTCCAACAAAAGCAACTGAAAACAGTAAGAAGAAATCACACCATTTAATTTTTCAAACCAAAACAGCTTAGGGCAATTTAGGACCAGGCAGTTGTGAAGATCTGGGTGGAAGCAAAGGGGCTCCCAAACCCTGTTTTCCTTAAACCTCTATGGAGAGTGTGCCCCCGAGTTCCCCTCTGGGCCTGACCCCACTTCTTCTCTTTTCCTCCTCTATAGGAAGAAGGCCAAGGAGGACCGCATTGCTGTCTTGTCTGCACCAGGTGAGAGAAGGTGGGGTGGGGTCCCCCCATAGGAGCGCCTGCCCCCCCCCCCCAAAAAGCAAGCAGCTGCAGCTACTAAAATGCAAAGAGACAGAATGGGGGACGATGAGGCCTGGCTCAAGAGCAGGATGTGTGAAAAAGATCTTGGAGTCCTCGTGGACAACAAGTTAAACATGAGCCAACAATGTGATGTGGCGGCAAAAAAAGCCAATGGGATTTTGGCCTGCATCAATAGGAGCATAGTGTCTAGATCTAGGGAAGTCATGCTACCCCTCTATTCTGCTATGGTTAGACCACACCTGGAATATTGTGTCCAATTCTGGGCACCACAATTCAAGAGAGATATTGACAAGCTGGAATGTGTCCAGAGGAGGGCGAGTAAAATGATAAAAGGTCTGGAGAACAAGCCCTATGAGGAGCGGCTTAAGGAGCTGGGCATGTTTAGCCTGAAGAAGAGAAGGCTGAGAGGAGATATGATAGCCATGTATAAATATGTGAGAGGAAGCCACAGGGAGGAGGGAGCAAGCTTGTTTTCTGCTTCCCTGGAGACTAGGACGCAATGGAGCCATGGCTTCAAACTACAAGAGAGGAGATTCCATCTGAACATGAGGAAGAACTTCCTGACTGTGAGAGCCGTTCAGCAGTGGAACTCTCTGCCCCGGAGTGTGGTGGAGGCTCCTTCTTTGGAAGCTTTTAAACAGAGGCTGGATGGCCATCTGTCAGGGGTGATTTGAATGCAATATTCCTGCTTCTTGGCAGAATGGGGTTGGACTGGATGAGCCCAGGAGGTCTCTTCCAACTCTAGGATTCTTTGATTCTATGATTCTATGACCCCCAAGAGAACCCCTTAGATGCAGCCATGGCTGGGACGTAGAAGCCATTCTGCCCACATTTCCTTGATGGAGCCGGTCCACTTCCTTTTGCTTTCTCCCCTGGAGTTCTGCCTTCCCCTTCACCAAGTCTTCCCCACTGAGCCCAGCCTGGATTCGCTTTCAGGCCCACCTGTGTTCCTTCATCATCCCTCCATGCTTTGCACCGAACACTCCTCAATGAGTCCGCTCTCTTCACTGTCCAGCTTCCACAGCCAAACATACAATCAGATGTTGCTTTACTGGGTTGCTGTGAGTTTTCCAGGCTGTCATGCTCCCTGATGCAAATGAATGGCATCCCTGCATCTCCGGTAGAGTGAGGAAAACACATTTCGGTTGCGTTATTTGTCTCAATTGTGGTTTTTTTCAGGGCAACCCAGCACTTCGGACGCCTTCGGCAATCGGATCACTCGCTTCTGAGCTTCCACATTCTGCAATGAGAAGATTCCTGCTCTCTCGCCCGGTCACCTGAGCGGGATGTGTTCAAGCTTTGGCCTTTGCTTGTGAAGGAGAAAGAGACACTCGCGTTGGAGCCTTGCTTCAGAGTCTCCTGGTGGCATGAAGTTCTTTGCACCAAGAGCCATGCCTTCCTTCTTAGACCCCAATTGGGAGGAGGAAAAGACTTAAGGACCTCTTGGAGACACACACAACTGAGCCGCCAGCCTGGGTCCACTTCCACATCCCTCGGTAGAGACTTGTTTCGCTTCCAGAGAGACTCTTGAACCACTCGGTCAGAAAGAGGTCTGCCGGTCAACCCCAAACCCTCCTAAATTATTGTGTCTCCTTTAAAGGACTTGCATTCTGCCTCTGCATCTAGACTTACAGCCATGGGCCAACTTGGGCCATCCCTTCAGGTGTTTTGGACTCTGACTCCCACAACGTGGGGATGGACATGATCCCTTGATTGACTCAAGTGTCAAGTTCCAAGAGGGCAAAGGCATGGGCCAACTTGAGCCCTCCCTYCATGTGCTTTGGATACCAACTCCCATAACATGGGTATGCAGATGATCCCTTGGTTGACTTGAGTCTCCAGTTCCAAGAGGATAAAGGCATGGGCCAACTTTAGCCCTCCTTCCAGGTGTTTTGGACACCAACTCCCATAACATGGGTATGCAGATGACCCCTTGGTTGACTGAAATCTCCAGTTCCAAGAGGACAAAGGCATGGGCCAACTTTAGCCCTCCCTTCAGGTATTTTGGACACCAACTCCCATAACATGGGTATGCAGATGACCCCTTGGTTGACTTGAGTATCCAGTTCCAAGAGGACAAAGGCATGGGCCAACTTGGACCCTCCCTCCAGGTGTTTTGGACTTTGACTCCCATAACATGGGGATGGAGATGATCCCTTGATTGACTCAAGTGTCCAGTTCCAAGAGGACAAAGGCATGGGCCAACTTTAGCCCTCCCTTCAGGTGTTTTGGACACCAACTCCCATAACATGGGGATGGAGATGATCCCTTGATTGACTCAAGTGTCCAGTTCAAAGAGGGCAAAGGCCTGGGCCAACCTGGGCCCTCCCTCCAGGTGTTTTGGATTCCCACAATTCCCAACAGCTGAAGCAGTGTATAAATAATAATAATAATAATAATAATAATGGATAAAACCACAGTATTCATTATTATTATTCTATTAATTATTAATTAAATATTAGTACCTTTTCCAGTTTTGTGCAGGCTGCTGGTTAGTGCCTCCCAAGATGGGAAGTTGAAATCCAAAACACCGGGAGGGAGGGCTCAAGTTGGCCCATGCCTGTGTCCTCTTGGAAGCTCCATCAAGGGATCATCCGCATACCCACATTGTGGGAGTCGGAGTCGAAAGCACCAGGAGGGAGGGCTCAAGTTAGCCCATGCCTATGTTCTCTTGGAAGCTCCATCAAGGTATCATCTGCATACCCACGTTGTTGGAGTTGGAGTCCAAAACACCAGGAGGGAGAGCTGAAGTTGGGCCATGCCTTTGTCCTCTTGGAAGCTCCATTAAGGGATCATCTGCACACCCACGTTGTGGGAACAGGAGTCGAAAGAACCTGGACAGAAGGCCCAAGTTGGTCCATGCCTTTGCCCTCTTGGAAGCTCCATCAAGGGATCATCCACATACCCATGTTATGGGAGTTAGAGTCCAAAACACCTGGAGGGAGGGCTCAAGTTGGCCCATGCCTGTGTCCTCTTAGAAGCTCCATCAAGGGATCATCCACATACCCACATTGTGGGAGCCCAAAGCACCTGGAGGGAGGGTCCAAGTTGGCCCATGTCCTCTTGGAAGCTCCATCAAGGGATCATCTGCACACCCACATTGTGGGAGTCGGAGTTCAAAACACCTGGAGGGAGGGCCAAAGTTGGCCCATGCCTTTGTCCTCTTAGAAGCTCCATCAAAGGATCATCTGCACACCCACATTGTGGGAGTCGGAGTCCAAAACACCAGGAAGGAGAGCAGAAGTTGGGTCATGCCTTTGTCCTCTTAGAAGCTCAATCAAAGGATCATCTGCACACCCACATTGTGGGAGTCGGAGTCCAAAACTTCTGGAGGGAGGACCCAACTTGGCCCATGCCTTTATCCTCTTAGAAGCTCCATCAAGGGATCATCCTCATACCCACATTGTGGGAGTCGGAGTCCAAAACACCTGGAGGGAGGGACCAACTTGGCCCATACCTATGTCTTCTTGGAAGCTCCATCAAGGGATCATCCTCATACCCACGTTGTAGGAGTTGGGGGGTCCAAAACATCTGGAGGGGCCAAGTTGGCCCATACCTGTACCTGTTGACTTTGTTTTTGTTTCAAAATACATCCTTCCTTTTCTGCCTTTGTTACGTCTGTTTGTTGGGAGGTTGTGGCCTGCTCTCTCTCTCTCTCTCTCCTCCGCACCCTTCCTCTGACTGTTATCACCAAGAGCCTCTTGAATTGATTGAGGCTGCAACGATACAACCGGCGGAGAAGCACCAACAACGTATGAGAAGCAGGAGCCCAATGGTCAAAAGAGGGGTGTCAAGGCATCCTGGCCACTCAGACCAAGGGCAAGCTCCCAAAGTGGGAAGGCAGAAGGTTAATGGGGACCGTCCCTTCTGAATCAGGACTCTTGGAGGATATGCAGCACATGTGGCATAACGTAAAATAATCTAATAGCACAGATATATATACCGTATATAATCGAGTATAAGCCGACCCAAATATAAGCCGAGGCACCTAATTTTACCACAAAAAAACTGGGAAACATATTGCCTCGAGTATAAGCCGAGGGTGGGAAATGCAGCCGCTACGGGTAAATTTCAAAATAAAAATAGATACCAATAAAATCACATTAATTGAGGCATCAGGAGGTGAAATGTTTTTTTTTAATATTTACATAAAACTGTAATTTGAGATAAGACTGCCCAACTCTGATTAAATCATTACATATCTTCAATGTAAATGTACTTACGTATCCTTCCAACAATAATAAAGAGAGTAAAATAATAAATATTATAATAATAATAAAGTAAAATAATGGAAATGCAAGAATAACAGTAATAATAGAGTAGAATAATAGAGTAAAATAACAAATGCAATAATAATAATAAAGTAAAATAATAAATGTAATAATCATCATCAATAGTGTAAAATAATAAATGTAATAATAATTAATAATAGGGTAATATACTGTAAATGTAATAAGAATAAAGAGAGTAAAATAATACATGAAATAAAAATAATACTAATAACATAGTAAAATAATACATAACCTTGGCTTGAGTATAAGCCAAGGGGAGCTTTTTCAGACTAAAAAAGGGGCTGAAAAACTAGGTTTATACTCTAGTACAGTGGTTCTCAATCTTCCTAATGCCGCGACCCCTTAATACCGTTCCTCATGTTGTAGTGACCCCCAATCATAACATTTTTGTTGCTACTTCATTACTATAATTTCGCTATTCTTACAAGTCATAATGTAGATATCTGATATGCAGGATGTATTTTCATCCACTGGACCAAATTTGGCATTTGAGAGTTGTAGTTGATTTTTGTCATTTGGGAGTTGTAGTTGCTGGGATTTATGGTCTACCTACAATCAAAGAGCATTCTGAACTCCACCAATGATGTAATTGAAACAATTTTAGCACACAGAACTCCCATGACCAACAGAAAATACTAGAAGAGTTTGGTGGGCACTGACCTTGACTTTTAGAATTGTAGTTCACCTACATCCAGAGAGCAGTGTGGACTCAAACAATGTTGGATCTGGACCAAACTTGGCACAAATACTCCATATGGCCAAATGTAAACACTGGTGGAGTTTGGGGAAAATAGACCTTGACATTTGGGAGTTGTAGTTGCTGGGATTTATAGTTCACCTACAATCAAAGAGCATTCTGAACCCCACCAACGCTAGAATTGGGCCAAATTTCCCACACAGAACCCCCATGACCAACAGAACATACAGTGTTTTCTGATGGTCTTTGGTGACCCCTCTGACACCCCCTGGTGACCCCTCCAGGGGTCCCGACCCCCAGGTTGAGAAATGCTGCTCTAGTATATATAGTGTGTATGTGTGTGTGTGTGTATGTGTATATGTATGTGTGTGTATATATATATATATACACACATATATACATATATATATATATATATATATATATATATATATATAATATGTTGTTTACTGCTGTATATACTTATTATAAATGGTTCTATAGTATGTAAACATTAGTGTAATGTGACTTAACAATCAAAACAACTTAAATCACTCAATAGTGGCTAACAAAGTTAAAGTTTTCCCTTTGTCAGGTTTCTGTGATTTTTTCACCAAAAGCGTAAGCCAAACTATTGAAAGCCTGCTCACAGAGCCAAATCCATGTAATAGAGAAGATAACATTAGCCACTACTGAGTGATTTATGTTGTTTTGATTGTTAAGTCGCATGAAACTGATGTTTATATACTACTAATCATCCCCTGCCACACGTTGCTGTGGCCCACATGGGGGTTCAGAATGCTCTGTGATTGTAGGTGAACTATAAATCCCAGCAACTACAACTCCCAAATGTCAAGACTCTTATTTTCCCCAAACTCCACCAGTATTCACATTTGGGCACATTGAGTATTCGTGTAGAGTTTGGTCCAGATCCATCATTGTTTGAGTCCACAGTGATCTCTGGATGTAGGTGAACTACAGCTCCCAAACTTAAGGTCAATGCCCACCACACCTTTCCAGTATTTTCTGTTGGTCATGGGAGAACTGTGTGCCAAGTTTGGTTCAATTCCATCATTGGTGGAGTTCAGAATGCTCTTTGATTGGAGGTGAACTATAAATCCCAGCAGCTACAACTCCCAAATGACAGAATCAATTCTTGAGTGAAGAGCATACATTGGGTTGTTAGGTGTCTTGTGTCCAAATTTGGTGTCCATTCATCCAGTCGTTTTTGAGTTCTGTTAATCCCACAAACGCACATTACATTTTTATTTATATAGATAGAACCATAATCAGTATTTACAGCAGTAAACACGATTTATTTTTTCAATAATGTAAAATAAACCATGCATAGTTCTGCTTTTGATCAGCCCACACACTGCCTTGCCAGAGAAAGAAAACATGCCATGCAGGTGAACAGGAAAGAAGAAGTAGTTTACTCTTTGAAGTTCAGAACATCATATGTACAACATGATCAGTTGCATCAACTCACACAATGTCCTTTTTTGAAGGATTTAAAATGGTCTTTCTTTGTCCATGTGGATAAACTCCTTCAGCAGCTCATGAAGCGAGAGCATACTCCAAATTCTCTCTCTGTTTCTTTCTGCACTTGCATAGCTCAAGCCTGAACAAAAATGTACCAGTATCCAAAAGTCTCAGGCTCAGCCATCACACGAGGAATTGCCCAACCAATCAGCTTCATGCATCTTATTTTACAGTTGACACACACACGTTCACGGATTCCTTGCAATCTCCAACAGCACACACTGGAGAGAGCGCAACTCTGGCCAACGTATTTGGGAAACACACAATCGGGATCCTTCACGGTTTGCTTTGCAGAAGGCCCTCCTTATCAGTGGCTTGTGGTGTGGCCTCTGAGGGCCACGGGATGGAGGCTGGAGGGTTATCTCGGTCTCTTATCTGCAGGCAATTGGGCACTGAGTGCGGTCGCTTGCTATCGTTGCATCTGATAGCCGCAAAAAGGGAAGGGGTGTGTGTGTCCGATTCTAGACAGATTGGCCAGTGTTTGCCTTCCATCTTGACATGTTTGCACTCTCAGATTAGAACAGCGGCTTGAGAATCAGAGCCAAAGGCTTTCCATTTCCAATCTTAGAGTGATTGAAGTCTGCCCTTTGAGAAGATAATTGGGGACAAATAAAAGACCCTGATTTTTCTGTGTGTGTTTAGTAATAAATAACAACAACAACAACAACAACAACAACAACTTAATATCTCATTCTGGGAGTTTAACAAAAGTTAAATCAGACACTATCAGCCCTCTGTATCCACAAATTCTGGATCCGCGGACACCACCGTCCGCAGCTTGAAAACATTCAGAATGTTACAGTTGGGGGTCACCACGACATGAGGAACGGAGATTCCATCTGAACATGAGGAAGAACTTCCTGACTGTGAGAGCCGTTCAGCAGTGGAACTCTCTGCCCCGGAGTGTGGTGGAGGCTCCTTCTTTGGAAGCTTTTAAACAGAGGCTGGATGGCCATCTGTCAGGGGTGATTTGAATGCAATATTCCTGCTTCTTGGCAGAATGGGGTTGGACTGGATGGCCCAGGAGGTCTCTTCCAACTCTTTGATTCTAGGATTCTATGATTAAGGAGGTTGAGAAACACGCTGCTAGACCATTCCATGCTC
>NW_026847660.1:2080874-2154949 GCF_025583915.1 Anolis sagrei ordinatus | reverse complement strand
CCCCTTTTCCAGTGTTCCTTCCTCCAAGGCATCCTTTGTGGAAAGAGAGAAAAGGAAGGAAGGAAGGAAGGAAGAGAGAGGATACAAAGAGAGAGAGAGATGGCAACATTCTGCAAAGCAGTCTGGCCCAGCCAGGAGGCCCAGGGCAGGCAGGCAGGCAGTGGTGGGGCATTGCTTGGAGGGCTAGGACAGGAGGGCATCTACACGGTGGAGTTCACACAGTTCAGAACACTCCTAGGATCCCATAATCACACTCAGCCCAAGGTCAGGCCTGGGCCAATTTGGGCCCTCCCTCCAGGTGTTTTGGACGCCTGCAACATGGGGATGCAGATGACCTCTTGGTTGACTTAAGTGTCCACTTCTAAGAGGACATTTGCATGGGCCAACTTGGGCCCTCCCTCCAGGTGTTTTGGACTTCAGTACCCACAACGTGGGGATGCAGATGACCCCTTGGTTGATGTAAGTGTCCACATCTAAGAGGACAAAGGCATGGACCAACTTGGGCCTTCTATCCAGGTGTTTTGGACTCCAACTCCCATAACTTGGGTATGCAGATGACCCCTTGGTTGACTTGAGTGTCCACTTCCAACAGGGCAAAAGCATGGGCCAACTTTAGCCCTCCCTCCAGGTGTTTCAGACTCCAACTCCCACAACATGGGTATGCAGATGACCCCTTGCTTGACTTTGAGTGTCCAGTTCCAAGAGGGCAAAGCCATAAGCCAACTTGGGCCCTCCCTCCAGGTGTTTTGGGCTCAGACTCCCACAAAATGGGGATGCAGATGGCCCCTTGGTTGACTTAAGTGTCCACTTCCAAGAGGACAAAGGCATAGGCCAACTTGGGCCCTCCCTTAGTTGTTTTGGACTTCATTACCCACAATATGGGGATGCAGATGAACCCTTGGTTGACTTAAGTGTCCAGTTCCAAGAGAACAAAGACATGGGCCAACTTGGGCCTTCCCTCCAGGTGTTTTGGACTTCAACATCCACAGTGTGGGGATGCAGATGACCCCTTGGTTGACTTGAGTGTCCAGTTCCAGTGGGACAAAGGCCTGGGCCAACTTGGGCCCTCCCTCCAGGTGTTTTGGACTCCAACTCCCACAACATGGGGATGCAAATGATGCCTTGGTTGACTTTGAGTGTCCACTTCCAAGAGGACAAAGCCATAAGCCAACTTGGGCCCTCCCTTAGGTGTTTTGGACTTCATTACCCACAATGTGGGGATGCAGATGAACCCTTGGTTGACTTTAGTGTCCAATTCCAAGAGGGCAAAGGCATGGGCCAACTTGGGCCCTCCCTCCAGGTATTTTGGACTGCAACTTCCACAATTTGGGGATGCAAGTGATCCCTTGGTTGACTTGAGTGTCCAGTTCCAAGAGGACAAAGGCATGGGCCAACTCCCACAACATGGGGATGCAGATGACCCCTTGGTTGACTTTAAGTGTCCCATTCCAAAAAGACAAATGCATGGGTCAACTTGGGCCCTCTCTCCAGGTGTTTTGGTCTTCACCTCCCAAAACATGGGGATGCAGGTGACGCCTTGGTTGACTTAAGTGTCCACATCTAAGAGCACAAAGGCCTGGGCCAACTTGGGCCCTCCCTCCAGGTGTTTCAGACTCCAACTCCCACAACATGGGGATGCAGATGATCCCTTGCTTGACTTTGAGTGTCCAGTTCCAAGAGGGCAAAGCCATAGGCCAACTTGGGCCCTCCCTCCAGGTGTTTTGGACTTCATTACCCACAATGTGGGTATGCAGATGACCCCTTGGTTGATGTAAGTGTCCACATCTAAGAGGACAAAGGCATGCACCAACTTGGGCCTTCTATCCAGGTGTTTTGGACTCCAACTCCCACAACATGGGGATACAGATGACCCCTTGGTTGACTTAAGTGTCCACTTCTAAGAGGACAAAGGCCTGGGCCAACTTGGGCCCTCTCTCCAGATGGTTTGGACTCCAACTCCCATAACATGGGTATGCAGATGACTCCTTGGTTGACTTGAGTGTCCCATTCCAAGAGGACAAAGGCATGGGCCAACTTGGGCCTCCCTCCAGGTGTTTTGGACTCTAACTCCCATAACATGGGTATGCAGATAACCCCTTGGTTGACTTGAGTGTCCACCTCTAAGAGGACAAAGTCATGGGCCAACTTGGGCCCTCCCTCCAGGTGTTTTGGACTTTAACACCCACAACATGGGGGTGCAGATGACCCATTGGTTGACTTGAGTCTCCCATTCCAAGAGGACAAAGGCATGGGCCAACTTGGGCCCTCCCTCCAGGTGTTTTGGACTCCAACTCCCACAACATGGGTATGCAGATGACCCCTTGATGCAATTCCAAGAGGACAAAGGCATGGGCCAACTTGGGCCTCCTTCCAGGTGTTTTGGACACCAACTCCCACAACATGGGGATGCAAATGACCCCTTGGTTGACTTAAGTGTCCACATCTAAGAGGACAAAGGCATGGGCCAATTTGGGCCCCCTCTCCAGATGTTTTGGACACCTGGAGGGAGGGCCCAAGTTGGCCCAAGACTTTTGTCCTCTTAGATGTGGACACTTAAGTCAACCAGGAGTCATCTGCATACCCATGTTGTGGGAGTCTAACATGGGTATGCAGATGACCTCTTGGTTGACTTAAGTGTCCACATCTAAGAGGGCAAAGTCATGGGCCAACTTGGGCCCTCCCTCCAGTTGTTTTGGACTCCAGCTCCCACAATTCCTAACAGCCTACCGGCTGTTAGGAATTATGGGAGTTGGAGTCCAAAACACCTGGAGGGAGGGCCTAAGTTGGTCCAGGCTTGGTGTCGATGCAGCATTGTCACTTCTCAGTCCGGCTTTGTGTGCCCTTGACCCTTCCACTACCGCATGATGGAGCATCTCTGCATCGCTGCCTCTGCCGCCTTTGTCCGGAGGGCGAGAGGAGCGTGATTGACAAGCAGAGCCAGACAGGAAGTCGTCCCTCGTTCTCAGGCTCCCAACATGTCACGCTCATGTGACTCCCTGGCGTTCACTTTCCCGTCCCGAACGAGAGAGGCTCGTCTTGTGATCCCCAAATCCGCTTTCAGAGCCAGGCAAGCTGTCAGTCGCCAGCACCACCGATAGAGCCGCAAAAGGTAGAGACAAGGGCTCCAACTCTCAAAGGAAAGGGTTGGAAGGGGTCCCCAAAGGGTCATGTAGTCCAACCCCCATCTGCCAGGCATGAAGATGCAGCTCAAGTGCCCTAGATCAATGTTTCTCAACCTTCCGAATGCTGTGACCCCATGTTGTGTTGACCCCCAACCATAAATTTCCGTTGTGACTTCCTAACCCTAATTATACTACTGTTATGAATTGTAATGTAAATATCGGAATGTGCAGGATATGTTTTCATTCACTGGACCAAATTTGGCCCAAATACCAAATGGAGGTGTTCGGTCATATCATTTAGTGAACAAGTAACAATATTTATTAGAAATTTATTTGTCGTGTCAGGGCAACCAGTCAATTGTATTACATTTCTAACAGAACAAAACAAACAGACAAAATACAAAATTTGTGAGTTTGGTAGTTGTTTAAATGTCCTTTGAGCAGTATCTGGCCCCTTGGAGTGCCTCTGGTGTTGCCGCAAGAAGGTCCTCCATTGTGCATGTGGCAGGGCTCAGGGTGCATTGCATCAGGTGGTCAGTGGTTTGCTCTTCTCCACACTCGCATGTCGTGGATTCACTTTGTGGCCCCATTTCTTGAGGTTGGCTCTGCATCTCGTGGTGCCAGAGCGCAGTCTGTTCAGAGCCTTCCAAGTCGCCCAGTCTTCTGTGTGCCCAGGAGGAGTCTCTCCTTTGGTATCAGCCATTGGTTGAGGTTCTGGGTTTGAGCCTGCCACTTTTGGACTCTTGCTTGCTGTGGTGTCCCAGCGAGTATCTCTGTAGATCTTAGAAAACTATTTCTTGATTTAAGTCGTTGACGTGCTGGCTGATACCCAAACAGGGGATGAGCTGGAGATGTCTCTGCCTTGGTCCTTTCACTATTGGCTGCCACTTCCCGGCGGATGTCAGGTGGTGCAATACCGGCTAAGCAGTGTAATTTCTCCAGTGGTGTGGGGCGCAGACACCCTGTGATAATGCGGCATGTCTCATTAAGAGCCACATCCACTGTTTTAGTGTGGTGAGATGTGTTCCACACTGGGCATGCATACTCAGCAGCAGAGTAGCATCGCGCAAGGGCAGATGTCTTCACTGTGTCTGGTTGTGATCCCCAGGTTGTGCCAGTCAGCTTTTGTATGATATTGTTTCTAGCACCCGACTTTTTGCTTGATGTTCAGGCAGTGCTTCTTGTAGGTCAGAGAATGGTCCAGAGTGACTCCCAGGTATGTGGGTGGGCTGCAATGCTTCAGTGGGATTCCTTCCTTCCCAGGTGATAATCCTCAGAGCTGGGGATGCTTGTCTGTTCTTGAGATGAAAGGCACATGTCTGTGTTTTAGATGGATTAGGGATCAGCTGGTATTCCCTGCAGTAGGCAGTAAGAGCACCTAGAGCTTCAGAGAGTTCTGTTCAACCATCTCAAAGCCAGTCTTTGACTGTGTTTATTATGAATGCTCCCATTAGAAAATACATAACCATGTGGGAGAACTACAATTCCCAGAGTCGTGGGTCAATCCTCCCCAAAACAGTCCTCTATGCACAGCTGGCCATGTTGGGTCTGTGTGTCAAGGATGGTTCAGATCTGTCGTTGACTTGGTTCAGTGCTCTCTGGATAAGGGAGAACTACAGCTCCCAGAAGCCAAGGGTAGTAACCTCCAAACCCTGCCAGTATTTACAGTTGACCATGTTGGGTCCAGATCCAACATTGGCAGGGTCCACTTCACCTGGATGCAGGTGAAGTGGACAACTCCCATGCAGGTGGGTCATTTCCCCCCGCTCCCCAGTATGTTCTGTTGGCCATCAGGGTTCTGTGTACCACATGTGTTCCAGATCCACCATTAGGTGCTTCAGAATGCTCTGGGTGCAGGGTGAACTACAATTCCCATGCAGATGGGTCAGTTCCCAAGACCCCTCCAGTATATTCTGTTAGTTATGGGGGTTTGGTGTCCCAGGTTTGGTCCAGGCGCATCATTTGTGGGGGTCTTATTGGTCTGTGGAAGTGGTTGAAGTTTCTGCAAATCCCATCGTCTGTGGTCCATCCTCCCACAACCCTCACCAGGACATAA
Source organism: Anolis sagrei ordinatus (assembly GCF_025583915.1). Classification (NCBI taxonomy): domain Eukaryota; kingdom Metazoa; phylum Chordata; class Lepidosauria; order Squamata; family Anolidae; genus Anolis; species Anolis sagrei. The sequence goes on along the minus strand of NW_026847660.1, from coordinate 2,149,771 downwards.
ATTTCATCATGGAGGGACTGTGTCAAGTTTGGTCTAGGTCCATCATGCGTGGGGGTCACCAGGACATAAAGGACATCATAGGGAGTCTGTGTGCCAAATTGGGTCGAGGTGGATTTCTGGAAGTGAGTGGAGGTACTGCAAATCCCATCAGCCCTGGTCCATCCTCCCCCAACCCTCATCAGGACATAAATTGCATCATGGAGAGACTGTGTGTCAAGTTTGGTCTAAGTCCGTCATGCGTGGGGGTTACAGTGGTTTCTGAAAGTGAGTGAAGGTACTTCAAGTCCCATCATCCATAGCAAGTTTAATCCAGATCCATTGTTGCTTGGTTCACAGTGATCTCTGGATGTAGGTGAACTACAACTCCTATACATCAAGGTCAATTCCCCCAAACCTGGTCATGGGGGTTCTGTGAGCCAAATGTGGTCCAAGTCCCTTATCGAAGGGGGTCAGAGTGAACTACAACTTCCATCCCATTGAGTCAGACCCCCAAAGCCCTCCAATCTGTTCAGTTGCAGATCAAATCCTCTCTGTTTTCTGTGTGCCATGAGAAAGTGTAGGAAAGGGTTAAGAGAGAGGCAGTGGGTGGGTGGGAGTCATGCAAATTCCACACCAATGGAGAGAGAAAGGAACCCTGGGATGCCTACCTGTGGTGGAGGAAACACCTCAAATCTAGGATGGAATTGTCCCCAAATGAAAGCAGTTAAGGGAGAGGCAGTGGGCCTCATGCAAGTTCCACACCAATGGAGAGAGAAAGGAACCCTGGGATGCCTACCTGTGGTGGAGGAAACACCTCAAATCTAGGATAGAATTGTCCCCAAACGAAAGCAGTTAAGGGAGAGGCAGTGAGCAGGGGGGTCATGCAAATTCCACGCCAATGGAGAGAGACAGGAACCCTGGGATGCCTACCTGTGATGCAGGAAACACCTCAAATCTAGGATGAAATGGTCCCCGAATGAAAGCATTCCTTAGGTGGTGGGCCGTCGTCTTTGGGGAGGACACTGGCTGGGTTTGGGCTACATGTTCTCTGGCCATTGGGCAGAAGCCCCCCTGGCCGCCCTCCTTGCCTCACCTGTGCCTCCTTCTCTCCCCCTAGGTAACCGGGGGGCCCCCGCCACCACCGCCGCCACCGTCTGACCTCCATGTCTACGGAGAGCTCCCCTCTGCTCAGCTACCGCCTCTTCCGCGTCTGGGGTGAAGGGGAGATGCCGGGGGCCACTCAGGAAGAGGCCCCCCTGGTGGTGGGGGTCATGGGTGGCTCCGGGGGCCCCCACCCTGACCCAGCCAGGCAGCTCTCCACCTTCTTTGGGGTCATTGTGCCCACCGTCCTCTCCATGTTCAGCATCGTGGTCTTCATGCGTGTCGGTGAGTGGAGGGATCCTGGGGGTCTCCAACACGCCCTCATTTTTGACATGTAACTTGAGCTACTAAATCTGCAGGGGAGGCCTTGCGTGATTGACTGCCAAAATGTGCCTCTTTCTCTCCTTCTTTCTTTTTCTCTTTCCTTCCTTCCCTTGTTTTCTTTCCCTACTATTTTTCTTCTCTACCTGTTTCTTTTCTCGCTTCCTTAGCTCTTTGGTTCCATCCTTCCTTGTCTCTTTCCTTCCTTCCTTCCCTCCCTCTTTCTCCCTTTTGTTCTCTTTCACTTTTTATTTCCTTCTCTCCTTCCTTCCTTCTCTACCTTTCTTTCTTTCCTTTTCTCCTTCCCTCCTTCTTTCAAGTTTGCCCATGCTTGAGCTAACCTGTCTAACGTATTTAACAGTTGAATTGCCACTTCTGGTTGAAGCAGTTTTCCTCCTTCATTTAAGCCCAAGCCTGACCAAGAACTCATGAGATCGTGCCGAACGCACCTGGGCTTCAAGGACTTCTAGAACATCGTCAGGAGAAATGCCTCTAGAACATGGCCTTATACCCTGAAAAAACCTACAACAACCCAGTTTTCCTCCTTCCTTCCTTCCTTCCTTCCTTCCTTCCTTCCTTCCTTCCTTCCTTCCTTCCTTCCTTCCTTCGTTTTTGGCCAGAGCCTGGAAGGGTCAAGGACTTCACTTTGCCCTCCGCAGTGTGGAAAGAGGCTCTATCAGCCTAGGTTTGGCAAAGGTGAACCCACCAGTGTCCATCCGCCTTGCCAAGCCAATCAGTGTCTGACATCCAAATGTGTCCTGTCTCCTCCTCACAGGGTTCGTGGTGGGTCACGCTGGCTTCCTGCAGTCCCTCCTGATGCTGGTGGTGGCCTATCTCATCATCTCGCTGACCGTCCTCTCCGTCTGCGCCATCTCCACCAACGGGGCCGTCCAAGCTGGAGGTGCCTACTGTATCCTTCTGTGATTTCGTGTGTGAGGCCAGACCTTCCCCAGACCCCAAAACAGGGAGATGAGCTGGCTCCGGCTGAGTCCAGTCATTGCAGATAGACTGTGACTCAAAATGGAGGTTCTGATTTTGGCCCTTGAACAGAAGTCAGTCTCCGGTGATCGTGGGAGGCATTGTTGTGGCTTAGCCACAAGCTGGGGATTTTTCTGATGTTTCAGAGGACATCAGATGCATTTCAAAGTGACGAGTCTGCTAGTGATCCGAGAGAATTGCAGGCTGAGGAGGCCTCTGTTTGGGATTCCTGTGCTCATTCACAAGCAATAGAAAGTGAAGATTTTCGTTCTCTTGGTAAATGGTCTTCGGCCGATGGGGAGTTTTCCCGTGAAACCAGATTAGGTCTCTGAATGGAGGGAGTGAAAGATTATTATTATTTATTTATTTCGTGTACTTCTACCCCGCCCTTCTCAACCCCCAAGGGGGGACTCAGGGCGGCTTACAAAAGTCACAATTCGATGGCAACACAAACAATAAGATAAAAATATATAGACAGCAATTAAAACAGTTATAACAGTTAAAAACAATCAATATATATCACAGTCAATAAAACCAATCTCATGCTCAACGTTCGCAACTCAGAGTCCATACTTCATTCCACATTTTCCATTCCTATCAGTCGTCGTTGTCCTTTATTTATCTGCCAGATTGCCGAAACGCCTGGTCCCAAATCCATGTTTTTAATTTCCTTCTAAAGAAAAGGAGGGATGACGATGATCTAATTTCCCTGGGGAGTGAATTCCATAGGTGAGGGGCCACCACCGAGAAGGCCCTGCTCCTCGTCCCCGCCAATCTCACTTGTGATAGAGGCGGGGCCGAGAGCAGGGCCTCCCCAGAAGATCTTAAACTCCGAGGCGGGACGTAGAGGGAGATCCATTTGGACAGATAGATTAATTTGACGTTCTGAGGGATTCCATGAGAAGTCCTTGAAGCCCAGCTGCGTTCGGCACGATCTCATGACTTTTTGGTCATGTCTGGGCTTAAATGAAGTGGTGTTTACTTGGTGTCTCTCAGAGGAGACAACGTTGCCATAAGGATGGTGCTCCTGTCTCGACTCTCAAGTTCATGATTCAAGTTTCTTGTGTTTGCCTATGTTCCTGGAAGGGTTTACCTTGGAAAATGTTCCTGCTTTCATGCTTATGGATTTGTGGTTGAGATCTTGGCTCTCTTGACTTCATGTACTTTGCCATTATTGGATTGCTGCTATTTTGCATTTCCTTTTCCCTTTGTACATGCTTTTCTTAATCAACTTCTGTAGTTAGTCATAGAATCATAGAATCCTAGAATCAAAGAGTTGGAAGAGACCTCCTGGGCCATCCAGTCCAACCCCATTCTGCCAAGAAGCAGGAATATTGCATTCAAATCACCCCTGACAGATGGCCATCCAGCCCCTGTTTAAAAGCTTCCAAAGAAGGAGCCTCCACCACACTCCGGGGCAGAGAGTTCCACTGCTGAACGGCTCTCACAGTCAGGAAGTTCTTCCTCATGTTCAGATGGAATCTCCTCTCTTGTAGTTTGAAGCCATTGTTCCACGTCCTAGTCTCCAAGGAAGTCCTACTGGACTTTGGGGTGGTGCTGGGTGAAAAGGTGTCTCAAGATCAGAGTGCAACAGGCATGCCAGTTCCTCTTTTTCCTCTTTGGAAATATGGCCTTAACTGCCTCTTTCTTCAGTCATGATCAGCCGGACGCTGGGCCCCGAGTTCGGAGGGAGCATCGGCCTGATGTTCTACCTGGCCAACGTTTGCGCCTGTGGGGTTTACGTCCTGGGGCTGGTCGAAGCCATTCTGGATGACTTTGGAGCAGGTGAGCGTCGATTCAGAGAAGTCCCTTTCTTTGGACAATAACTCCCAGGATCCTATGGTCAGTGGGCTTATCAATCAACAGATCTATCTATCCCAGGATCCAAGCATTGTTGGGTTCCAATACCCCAAAAATTCCTCACCCCTGACCATACTGGCTAGGAGCTTACGGATGTTGCAGTCCAACAACATCTGGAGAGGAATCTCGTTCTCACCCAAGACTCCATCCAGTTGTCAGTACCAATTTTGGGGAAAATGTCAGAGGCATATTAATCAATCCCCAGATTCTATTGGTCAAGCTAAACAAGAGTGATGCCTACTCGAGGTCTTGTAGGACTCATACAGAGTGAGGGACCTGTAGTCCAACCCCACGTGAGAAGCTTCATTGCTCCAAGAAAAGTGAAGTATTTCTGCAGATTGTGGTTGTGATGAGATATGGCGGTCCATGCAAGGTTTGGAGCACCTGACATGCACTTATCCTGTCCTTTCCTCCCTGGCAGATGGGTCAGTGCCGCCAGGCTCGAAGGCCCTGCCCCAGGGCTACCTGTACAGCTTCCTGTATGGCTCAGTGGTGCTCTTCCTCTGCCTGCTGGTCTGCCTGGTGGGTTCCCACATCTACTCCCGGGCTGCCTTCTTCATCTTCCTGGTGGTCAACCTGGTCCTGGTCACCATCTTTGCCAGCTTCTTCGCCGTCTCCCCCAGGGAGATCTCCATTTCCCGTGATGGCAACCACAGCTTCAATGCCTCCTTCACCGGATTCAACATCTCCACTCTCCGGGACAACCTCTACGGTAGGTAGGCAATGTGAAGCTGTCTTGAGGCACATCTATATTGAGCATGGGCCAACTTGGGTCTTCCCTCCAGCTCTTTTGGACTTCAGCTCCCATAACGTGGGTATGCAGATGATCTCTTGATTGACTTAAGTGTGAAGTTCCAAGGGGACAAAGACATGGGCCAACTTGGGCCCACCCTCCAGGACTCCAACTCCCATAATTCCTAACAGCCCAAAACACCTGTAGGGAAGGCCCTATGGCTTTGTCCTCTTGGAACTGGACACTTAAGTCAACCAAGGGGTCATCTGCATCTCCACATTGTGGGAGTTGGTGTCCAAGACACCTGGAAGGAGGGCTGAAGTTGGCCCATGTCTTTGTTCCCTTGGAACTGAACACTTAAGTCAATCAAAGGGTCATCTGCATACCCACATTATGGGAGTTGGGGGTCCAAAACACCTGGAGGGAAGGCCCTAGTTGGCCCATGTCTTTGTCCCCTTGGAACTGGACACTCAAGTCAATCAAAGGATCATCTGCATACACATGTTATGGGAGTTGGGAGTCCAAAACACCTAGAAGGAGGGCCCTAGTTGGCCCATGTCTTTGTCCCCTTGGAACTGGACACTTAAGTCAATCGAAGTATCATCTGCATACCTACGTTATGGGAGTTGGGGGTCCAAAACACCTGGAGGGAAGGTCCTAGTTGGTCCATGTCTTTGTGCCTTTGGAACTGGACACTTAAGTCAATCGAAGGATCATCTGAATACCCACGTTATGGGAGTTGGGAGTCCAAAACACCTGGAGGGAGAGCCCTAGTTTGCCCATGTCTTTGTCCTCTTGGAACTGGACACTGAAGTCAATCAAAGGGTCATCTGCATACCCACGTTATGGGAGTTGGGGGTCCAAAACACCTGGAGGGAAGGCTCTAGTTGGCCCATGTCTTTGTCCCCTTGGAACTGGACACTTAAGTCAATCAAAGGATCATCTGCATACCCACATTAATGGAGTTGGGGGTCCAAAACACCTGGAGGGAGAGCCCTAGTTGGCCCATGTCTTTGTCCCCTTGGAACTAGATACTTAAGTCAATCAAAGGATCATCTGCATACCCACGTTGTGGGAGTTGGGGGTCCAAAACACCTGGAGGGAAGGCTCTAGTTGGCCCATGTCTTTGTCCCCTTGGAACTGGACACTTAAGTCAATCAAAGGGTCATCTGCATACCCACGTTGTGGGAGTTGGGGGTCCAAAACACATGGAGGGAAGGCTCTAGTTGGCCCATGTCTTTGTCCCCTTGGAAGTGGACACTGAAGTCAATCAAAGGGTCATCTGCATACCCACGTTATGGGAGATGGGAGTCCAAAACACATGGAGGGAAGGCTCTAGTTGGCCCATGTCTTTGTCCCCTTGGAACTGGACACTTAAGTCAATCAAAGGATCATCTGCATACCCACGTTGTGGGAGTTGGGGGTCCAAAACACCTGGAGGGAAGGCCCTAGTTGGCCCATGTCTTTGTCCCCTTGGAAGTGGACACTTAAGTCAATCAAAGGATCATCTGCATACCCACGTTAATGGAGTTGGGGGTCCAATACACCTGGAGGGAAGGCCCTAGTTGGCCCATGTCTTTGTCCCCTTGGAAGTGGAGACTTAAGTCAATCAAAGGATCATCTGCATACCCACGTTAATGGAGTTGGGGGTCGAAAACACCTGGAGGGAAGGCCCTAGTTGGCCCATGTCTTTGTCCCCTTGGAACTAGATACTTAAGTCAATCAAAGGATCATCTGCATACCTACGTTGTGGGAGTTGGGGGTCCAAAACACCTGGAGGGAAGGCTCTAGTTGGCCCATGTCTTTGTCCCCTTGGAACTGGACACTTAAGTCAATCAAAGGGTCGTCTGCATACCCACGTTGTGGGAGTTGGGGGTCCAAAACACATGGAGGGAAGGCTCTAGTTGGCCCATGTCTTTGTCCCCTTGGAACTGGACACTTAAGTCAATCAAAGGATCATCTGCATACCCACGTTATGGGAGTTGGGAGTCCAAAACACCTGGAGGGAAGGCTCTAGTTGGCCCATGTCTTTGTCCCCTTGGAACTGGACACTGAAGTCAATCAAAGGGTCATCTGCATACCCACGTTATGGGAGATGGGGGTCCAAAACACATGGAGGGAAGGCTCTAGTTGGCCCATGTCTTTGTCCCCTTGGAACTGGACACTTAAGTCAATCAAAGGATCATCTGCATACCCACGTTATGGGAGTTGGGGGTCCAAAACACCTGGAGGGAAGGCTCTAGTTGGCCCATGTCTTTGTCCCCTTGGAACTGGACACTTAAGTCAATCAAAGGATCATCTGCATACCCACGTTAATGGAGTTGGGGGTCCAAAACACCTGGAGGGAAGGCCCTAGTTGGCCCATGTCTTTGTCCCCTTGGAACTGGACACTTAAGTCAATCAAAGGATCATCTGCATACCCACGTTAATGGAGTTGGGGGTCGAAAACACCTGGAGGGAAGGCCCTAGTTGGCCCATGTCTTTGTCCCCTTGGAACTAGATACTTAAGTCAATCAAAGGATCATCTGCATACCTACGTTGTGGGAGTTGGGGGTCCAAAACACCTGGAGGGAAGGCTCTAGTTGGCCCATGTCTTTGTCCCCTTGGAACTGGACACTTAAGTCAATCAAAGGGTCGTCTGCATACCCACGTTGTGGGAGTTGGGGGTCCAAAACACATGGAGGGAAGGCTCTAGTTGGCCCATGTCTTTGTCCCCTTGGAAGTGGACACTTAAGTCAATCAAAGGATCATCTGCATACCCACGTTATGGGAGTTGGGRGTCCAAAACACCTGGAGGGAAGGCTCTAGTTGGCCCATGTCTTTGTCCCCTTGGAACTGGACACTTAAGTCAATCAAAGGGTCATCTGCATACCCACGTTATGGGAGTTGGGGGTCCAAAACACATGGAGGGAAGGCTCTAGTTGGCCCATGTCTTTGTCCCCTTGGAAGTGGACACTGAAGTCAATCAAAGGGTCATCTGCATACCCACGTTATGGGAGATGGGRGTCCAAAACACATGGAGGGAAGGCTCTAGTTGGCCCATGTCTTTGTCCCCTTGGAACTGGACACTTAAGTCAATCAAAGGATCATCTGCATACCCACGTTATGGGAGTTGGGAGTCCAAAACACCTGGAGGGAAGGCCCTAGTTGGCCCATGTCTTTGTCCCCTTGGAACTTGACACTTAAGTCATTCAAAGGGTCATCTGCATACCCACGTTATGGGAGTTGGGAGTCCAAAACACCTGGAGGGAAGGCCCTAGTTGGCCCATGCCTGATATAACTGAAGGTTGAGGATTTCCTTTTCTTTCTTTCCCCATCCATCTCCTTCTCCCTGGTCTCTTCTTCTCCTCCTCTTCCTCCCTTTGCAGCCATGTACGCTCGCGATTACACCACAAACAACATGATGTCCTTCGCCACCGTCTTTGCCGTCATGTTCAACGGATGCACAGGGATCATGGCAGGCTCCAACATGTCAGGTGAGGAGGTTGTACTACTCCTAGAGCTCCAGGCATGTATGTTACAAGAATAGTTTATGACACAGATGCTCAGCGTTGAAGATTGCACGCTTCCCTTTCTTAAATGGGTTAGGGACCAGGGCACGGTCCAAAAGTGGAAACGGTGGAAAAGTCCATTTTAACTTGTAATTACAAGACTGAACACTAGATGATGCCAAATGCAAAGCTGAATTCTAATTTGGAAATTATTATTATTAGAAACACAACAAAATTAGTCCACAGCAAACAAGATCACTCTGGGTTGTTGTAGGTTTTTTCGGGCTATATGGTCATGGTCTAGAGGCATTCTCTCCTGACATTTCGCCTACATCTATGGCAAGCGTCCTCAGAGGTAGTGAGGTCTGTTGGAACTAGGAAAATGGGTTTATATATCTGTGGAAAGACTAGGGTGGGAAAAAGCACTCTTGTCTGCTGGAGCTAGGTGGGAATGTTTCAACTGACCACCTTGATTAGCATTTGATTGCCTGGCAGTGCCTGGAGCAATCTTTGTTGAGAGGTGATTAGATGATCACTCTGCTGGCTGTTGTATTGGATCACACATCGGACACTTCCTAAGTGTCTAGGACTGCATAATGTATCAGCGTATAATGCGTGCAGATCCCAGTAGGGTGGCCTTTTGCAGCTGGCAGATGATAATTTTGGCGGTGCTGATTGTGTTTAAGTGCAGGCCAAGGTCTTTAGGCACTGTACCCAGTGTGCCAGTCACCATTGAGACCACCTTTACTAGCTTCTTCTTCTTCTTCTTCTTCTTCTTCTTATTATTATTATTATTATCTCCCCCCGAAGGAGACCCGAAACCGCTTAACATAAAAGCATTAGCACACAATTTAAAATATGCAAACATTAAAACAGGATTAAATATAAACTATTCTAAAATTCCCAGGTAGAATCCATTAAAACATAAAACTTTGAAAAAGGAGTGGTTGAAAAGGATGGGATGCCTGCATTTCGTCTAGTGAAGCTCACAGTTGCAGAATTTCCAAGCTCCGTTGTTAAAGTTACTTTTCAAAATGCATTAAAACCCTCTTTGCGCATTTCGCGATCTCTTCTTCATCCTCACTAAACCTCATCCGCTGTCCCAACCAAGTCAGAACACAAATGCCATCTGACTCTTATCATTAATAATAATAATAATAATAATAATAATAATAATAATAATTTTTAGCTGCAGATCTGGGTCAGCCTTTTGTGGGTAGCTTGGGGGCTGGCTGAGGTTATCTGTGGGGAAACGTGCCCTTTTCCCAATCCATGACTGTTAGATGACCTTGTCCTGGCCTTCCTTTGGACCAGGGGAACTGAAGAACGCCAGCAGCTCCATCCCGAAGGGCACGATCGTGGCCGTGGTCTACACCTTCGTCATCTATTTCTTCCTCTTCTTCATGACCAGCTTCACCTGTGAGAGGTAAGGTATTTGAGTATGCCAGGCATGGGCCAACTTTGGCCCTCCCTCCAGGTGTTTTGGACTTCAGCTCCCACAATTCCTAACAGCCGGTAGGCTGTTAGGAATTGTGGGAGTTGGAGTCCAAAACACCTGGAGGGCCAAAGTTGGCCCATGCCTAGTGTATGTTGTGTGTTTGCTGTGATTCCAACCAGAACCAGCCGTTTAAAGCCAGTTTTAAACCAGAGAAGGAGGGAATTTCCTGGCCTCGGCTCAAGCCAGAGAAGCCAGTTTTAAAGCCAGAGAAGCCAGTTTAAAACCAGAGAAGGAGGGAATTTCCTGGCCTCGGCTCAAGCCAGAGAAGCCAGTTTTAAACCAGAGAAAGAGGGAATTTCCTGGCCTCGGCTCAAGCCAGAGAAGCCAGTTTTAAACCAGAGAAAGAGGGAATTTCCTGGCCTCGGCTCAAGCCAGAGAAGCCAGTGTCAAACCAGAGAAGGAGGGAATTTCCTGGCCTCGGCTCAAGCCAGAGAAGCCAGTGTCAAACCAGAGAAGGAGGGAATTTCCTGGCCTCGGCTCAAGCCAGAGAAGCCAGTTTTAAACCAGAGAAGGAGGGAATTTCCTGGCCTCGGCTCAAGCCAGAGAAGCCAGTGTCAAACCAAGAAGCCAGTTTTAAACCAGAGAAGGAGGGAATTTCCTGGCCTCGGCTCAAGCCAGAGAAGCCAGTTTTAAACCAGAGAAAGAGGGAATTTCCTGGCCTCGGCTCAAGCCAGAGAAGCCAGTGTCAAACCAGAGAAGGAGGAATTTCCTGGCCTCGGCTCAAGCCAGAGAAGCCAGTTTTAAACCAGAGAAAGAGGGATTTCCTGGCCTCGGCTCAAGCCAGAGAAGCCAGTGTCAAACCAGAGAAGGAGGGAATTTCCTGGCCTCGGCTCAAGCCAGAGAAGCCAGTTTTAAACCAGAGAAAGAGGGAATTTCCTGGCCTCGGCTCAAGCCAGAGAAGCCAGTGTCAAACCAGAGAAGGAGGGAATTTCCTGGCCTCGGCTCAAGCCAGAGAAGCCAGTTTTAAACCAGAGAAGGAGGGAATTTCCTGGCCTCGGCTCAAGCCAGAGAAGCCAGTTTTAAACCAGAGAAAGAGGGATTTTCCTGGCCTCGGCTCAAGCCAGAGAAGCCAGTGTCAAACCAGAGAAGGAGGGAATTTCCTGGCCTCGGCTCAAGCCAGAGAAGCCAGTTTTAAACCAGAGAAAGAGGGAATTTCCTGGCCTCGGTTCAAGCCAGAGAAGCCAGTTTTAAACCAGAGAAAGAGGGAATTTCCTGGCCTCGGCTCAAGCCAGAGAAGCCAGTTTTAAACCAGAGAAAGAGGGATTTTCCTGGCCTCGGCTCAAGCCAGAGAAGCCAGTGTCAAACCAGAGAAGGAGGGAATTTCCTGGCCTCGGCTCAAGCCAGAGAAGCCAGTTTTAAACCAGAGAAAGAGGGAATTTCCTGGCCTCGGCTCAAGCCAGAGAAACCAGTGTCAAACCAGAGAAGGAGGGAATTTCCTGGCCTCGGCTCAAGCCAGAGAAGCCAGTTTTAAACCAGAGAAAGAGGGAATTTCCTGGCCTCGGCTCAAGCCAGAGAAGCCAGTGTAAACCAGAGAAGGAGGGAATTTCCTGGCCTCGGCTCAAGCCAGAGAAGCCAGTGTCAAAACAGAGAAGGAGGGAATTTCCTGGCCTCGGTTCAAGCCAGAGAAGCCAGTTTTAAACCAGAGAAAGAGGGAATTTCCTGGGTTAGGCTCAAGCCAGAGAAGCCAGTTTTAAACCAGAGAAAGAGGGAATTTCCTGGCTTAGGCTCAAGCCAGAGAAGCCAGTTTTAAACCAGAGAAAGAGGGAATTTCCTGGCCTCGGCTCAAGCCAGAGAAGCCAGTTTTAAACCAGAGAAAGAGGGATTTTCCTGGCCTCGGCTCAAGCCAGAGAAGCCAGTGTCAAACCAGAGAAGGAGGGAATTTCCTGGCCTCGGCTCAAGCCAGAGAAGCCAGTTTTAAACCAGAGAAAGAGGGAATTTCCTGGCCTCGGCTCAAGCCAGAGAAGCCAGTGTCAAACCAGAGAAGGAGGGAATTTCCTGGCCTCGGCTCAAGCCAGAGAAGCCAGTTTTAAACCAGAGAAAGAGGGATTTTCCTGGCCTCGGCTCAAGCCAGAGAAGCCAGTGTCAAACCAGAGAAGGAGGGAATTTCCTGGCCTCGGCTCAAGCCAGAGAAGCCAGTTTTAAACCAGAGAAAGAGGGAATTTCCTGGCCTCGGCTCAAGCCAGAGAAGCGTTTTAAACCAGAACAAGGAAGGAATTTCCTGGCCTCGGCTCAAGCCAGAGAAGCCAGTTTTAAACCAGAGAAGGGAGGAATTTCCTGGCCTCGGCTCAAGCCAGAGAAGCCAGTTAAACCAGAGAAGGAAGGAATTTCCTGGCCTCGGCTCAAGCCAGAGAAGCCAGTTTTAAACCAGAGAAGGAAGGAATTTCCTGGTCTCGGCTCAAGCCAGAGAAGCAAGTTTTAAACCAGAGAAAAGAAGGAATTTCCTGGCCTTGGCTCAAGCCAGAGAAGCCAGTTTTAAACCAGAGAAGGAAGGAATTTCCTGGCCTCGGCTCAAGCCAGAGAAGCCAGTTTTAAACCAGAGAAAGAGGGAATTTCCTGGCCTCGGCTCAAGCCAGAGAAGCCAGTTTTAAACCAGAGAAGGAGGGAATTTCCTGGCCTCGGCTCAAGCCAGAGAAGCCAGTTTTAAACCAGAGAAAGAGGGATTTTCCTGGCCTCGGCTCAAGCCAGAGAAGCCAGTGTCAAACCAGAGAAGGAGGGAATTTCCTGGCCTCGGCTCAAGCCAGAGAAGCCAGTGTCAAACCAGAGAAGGAGGGAATTTCCTGGCCTCGGCTCAAGCCAGAGAAGCCAGTTTTAAACCAGAGAAAGAGGGAATTTCCTGGCCTCGGCTCAAGCCAGAGAAACCAGTGTCAAACCAGAGAAGGAGGGAATTTCCTGGCCTCGGCTCAAGCCAGAGAAGCCAGTTTTAAACCAGAGAAAGAGGGAATTTCCTGGCCTCGGCTCAAGCCAGAGAAGCCAGTGTCAAACCAGAGAAGGAGGGAATTTCCTGGCCTCGGCTCAAGCCAGAGAAGCCAGTGTCAAAACAGAGAAGGAGGGAATTTCCTGGCCTCGGTTCAAGCCAGAGAAGCCAGTTTTAAACCAGAGAAAGAGGGAATTTCCTGGGTTAGGCTCAAGCCAGAGAAGCCAGTTTTAAACCAGAGAAAGAGGGAATTTCCTGGCTTAGGCTCAAGCCAGAGAAGCCAGTTTTAAACCAGAGAAAGAGGGAATTTCCTGGCCTCGGCTCAAGCCAGAGAAGCCAGTTTTAAACCAGAGAAAGAGGGAATTTCCTGGCCTCGGCTCAAGCCAGAGAAGCCAGTGTCAAACCAGAGAAGGAGGGAATTTCCTGGCCTCGGCTCAAGCCAGAGAAGCCAGTTTTAAACCAGAGAAAGAGGGAATTTCCTGGCCTCGGCTCAAGCCAGAGAAACCAGTGTCAAACCAGAGAAGGAGGGAATTTCCTGGCCTCGGCTCAAGCCAGAGAAGCCAGTTTTAAACCAGAGAAAGAGGGAATTTCCTGGCCTCGGCTCAAGCCAGAGAAGCCAGTGTCAAACCAGAGAAGGAGGGAATTTCCTGGCCTCGGCTCAAGCCAGAGAAGCCAGTGTCAAAACAGAGAAGGAGGGAATTTCCTGGCCTCGGTTCAAGCCAGAGAAGCCAGTTTTAAACCAGAGAAAGAGGGAATTTCCTGGGTTAGGCTCAAGCCAGAGAAGCCAGTTTTAAACCAGAGAAAGAGGGAATTTCCTGGCTTAGGCTCAAGCCAGAGAAGCCAGTTTTAAACCAGAGAAAGAGGGAATTTCCTGGCCTCGGCTCAAGCCAGAGAAGCCAGTTTTAAACCAGAGAAAGAGGGAATTTCCTGGCCTCGGCTCAAGCCAGAGAAGCCAGTGTCAAACCAGAGAAGGAGGGAATTTCCTGGCCTCGGCTCAAGCCAGAGAAGCCAGTTTTAAACCAGAGAAAGAGGGATTTTCCTGGCCTCGGCTCAAGCCAGAGAAGCCAGTGTCAAACCAGAGAAGGAGGGAATTTCCTGGCCTCGGCTCAAGCCAGAGAAGCCAGTTTTAAACCAGAAAAAGAGGGATTTTCCTGGCCTCGGCTCAAGCCAGAGAAGCCAGTGTCAAACCAGAGAAGGAGGGAATTTCCTGGCCTCGGCTCAAGCCAGAGAAGCAGTTTTAAACCAGAGAAGGAAGGAATTTCCTGGCCTCGGCTGAAGCCAGAGAAGCCAGTTTTAAACCAGAGAAGGAGGGAATTTCCTGGCCTCGGCTCAAGCCAGAGAAGCCAGTTTTAAACCAGAGAAAGAGGGATTTTCCTGGCCTCGGCTCAAGCCAGAGAAGCCAGTTTTAAACCAGAGAAGGAAGGAATTTCCTGGCCCGGCTCAAGCCAGAGAAGCCAGTTTTAAACCAGAGAAAGAGGGAATTTCCTGGCCTCGGTTCAAGCCAGAGAAGCCAGTTTTAAACCAGAGAAAGAGGGAATTTCCTGGGCTCGGCTCAAGCTAGAGAAGCCAGTTTTAAACCAGAAAAGGAGGGAATTTCCTGGCCTCGGCTCAAGCCAGAGAAGCCAGTGTCAAACCAGAGAAGGAGGGAATTTCCTGGCCTCGGCTCAAGCCAGAGAAGCCAGTTTTAAACCAGAGAAGAGGGAATTTCCTGGCCTCGGCTCAAGCCAGAGAAGCCAGTGTCAAACCAGAGAAGGAGGGAATTTCCTGGCCTCGGCTCAAGCCAGAGAAGCCAGTTTTAAACCAGAGAAAGAGGGAATTTCCTGGCCTCGGCTCAAGCCAGAGAAGCCAGTGTTAAACCAGAGAAGGAGGGAATTTCCTGGCCTCGGCTCAAGCCAGAGAAGCCAGTTTTAAACCAGAGAAAGAGGGAATTTCCTGGCCTCGGCTCAAGCCAGAGAAGCCAGTGTCAAACCAGAGAAGGAGGGAATTTCCTGGCCTCGGCTCAAGCCAGAGAAGCCAGTTTTAAACCAGAGAAAGAGGGAATTTCCTGGCCTCGGCTCAAGCCAGAGAAGCCAGTGTCAAACCAGAGAAGGAGGGAATTTCCTGGCCTCGGCTCAAGCCAGAGAAGCCAGTGTCAAACCAGAGAAGGAGGGAATTTCCTGGCCTCGGCTCAAGCCAGAGAAGCCAGTTTTAAACCAGAGAAGGAGGGAATTTCCTGGCCTCGGCTCAAGCCAGAGAAGCCAGTTTTAAACCAGAGAAAGAGGGAATTTCCTGGCCTCGGCTCAAGCCAGAGAAGCCAGTGTCAAACCAGAGAAGGAGGGAATTTCCTGGCCTCGGCTCAAGCCAGAGAAGCCAGTTTTAAACCAGAGAAAGAGGGATTTCCTGGCCTCGGCTCAAGCCAGAGAAGCCAGTTTTAAACCAGAGAAGGAGGGAATTTCCTGGCCTCGGCTCAAGCCAGAGAAGCCAGTTTTAAACCAGAGAAAGAGGGAATTTCCTGGCCTCGGCTCAAGCCAGAGAAGCCAGTGTCAAACCAGAGAAGGAGGGAATTTCCTGGCCTCGGCTCAAGCCAGAGAAGCCAGTTTTAAACCAGAGAAAGAGGGATTTTCCTGGCCTCGGCTCAAGCCAGAGAAGCCAGTGTCAAACCAGAGAAGGAGGGAATTTCCTGGCCTCGGCTCAAGCCAGAGAAGCCAGTTTTAAACCAGAGAAAGAGGGATTTCCTGGCCTCGGCTCAAGCCAGAGAAGCCAGTTTTAAACCAGAGAAGGAAGGAATTTCCTGGCCTCGGCTAAAGCAAGAGAAGCCAGTTTCAAACCAGAGAAGGAAGGAATTTCCTGGCCTCGGCTCAAGCCAGAGAAGCCAGTTTTAAACCAGAGAAGGAGGGAATTTCCTGGCCTCGGCTCAAGCCAGAGAAGCCAGTTTTAAACCAGAGAAAGAGGGAATTTCCTGGCCTCGGCTCAAGCCAGAGAAGCCAGTGTCAAACCAGAGAAGGAGGGAATTTCCTGGCCTCGGCTCAAGCCAGAGAAGCCAGTTTTAAACCAGAGAAAGAGGGAATTTCCTGGCCTCGGCTCAAGCCAGAGAAGCCAGTGTCAAACCAGAGAAGGAGGGAATTTCCTGGCCTCGGCTCAAGCCAGAGAAGCCAGTTTTAAACCAGAGAAGGAGGGAATTTCCTGGCCTCGGCTCAAGCCAGAGAAGCCAGTTTTAAACCAGAGAAAGAGGGATTTTCCTGGCCTCGGCTCAAGCCAGAGAAGCCAGTGTCAAACCAGAGAAGGAGGGAATTTCCTGGCCTCGGCTCAAGCCAGAGAAGCCAGTTTTAAACCAGAGAAAGAGGG
The DNA here is from genome assembly GCF_025583915.1 of Anolis sagrei ordinatus. NCBI lineage: Eukaryota > Metazoa > Chordata > Lepidosauria > Squamata > Anolidae > Anolis > Anolis sagrei. The sequence goes on along the minus strand of NW_026847660.1, from coordinate 2,133,572 downwards.
AATTTCCTGGCCTCGGCTCAAGCCAGAGAAGCCAGTGTCAAACCAGAGAAGGAGGGAATTTCCTGGCCTTCGGCTCAAGCCAGAGAAGCCAGTTTTAAACCAGAGAAAGAGGGAATTTCCTGGCCTCGGCTCAAGCCAGAGAAACCAGTGTCAAACCAGAGAAGGAGGGAATTTCCTGGCCTCGGCTCAAGCCAGAGAAGCCAGTTTTAAACCAGAGAAAGAGGGAATTTCCTGGCCTCGGCTCAAGCCAGAGAAGCCAGTGTCAAACCAGAGAAGGAGGGAATTTCCTGGCCTCGGCTCAAGCCAGAGAAGCCAGTTTTAAACCAGAGAAGGAGGGAATTTCCTGGCCTCGGCTCAAGCCAGAGAAGCCAGTGTCAAACCAGAGAAGGAGGGAATTTCCTGGCCTCGGCTCAAGCCAGAGAAGCCAGTGTCAAACCAGAGAAGGAGGGAATTTCCTGGCCTCGGCTCAAGCCAGAGAAGCCAGTTTTAAACCAGAGAAAGAGGGAATTTCCTGGCCTCGGCTCAAGCCAGAGAAGCCAGTGTCAAACCAGAGAAGGAGGGAATTTCCTGGCCTCGGCTCAAGCCAGAGAAGCCAGTTTTAAACCAGAGAAAGAGGGATTTTCCTGGCCTCGGCTCAAGCCAGAGAAGCCAGTGTCAAACCAGAGAAGGAGGGAATTTCCTGGCCTCGGCTCAAGCCAGAGAAGCCAGTTTTAAACCAGAGAAAGAGGGAATTTCCTGGCCTCGGCTCAAGCCAGAGAAGCCAGTTTTAAACCAGAAAAGGAGGGAATTTCCTGGCCTCGGCTCAAGCCAGAGAAGCCAGTGTAAAACCAAAGAAGGAGGGAATTTCCTGGCCTCGGCTCAAGCCAGAGAAGCCAGTGTAAAACCAGAGAAGGAGGGAATTTCCTGGCCTCGGCTCAAGCCAGAGAAGCCAGTTTTAAACCAGAGAAAGAGGGAATTTCCTGGCCTCGGCTCAAGCCAGAGAAGCTAGTTTTAAAGTCCAAAACACATGGAGGGCCCAAGTTTGCCCAGGCCTGCCTTAGAGGAACTCAAAGGAGGTCTCCAGGCCCATGCTAGAAGGAAAAAGGGGCTCAATTGGGATTTGTAGTGCAGGTGGGGAGGGTCAGGGAGCCATGGCGAGCCAGCCGAGGATGAGGAGGCCCCTCCGTACGGAGCTGCTTTGGTGAAGGTCGGGTCTCCGGTCAAAGCGTGGTAATAGAAATCGCCGCAAAACATCACTTTCTCCCACTCCGCAGGGCTCTGCTGCAGGGCGACTATGGCTTCTTCCGCTCCATCAACGTCTGGCCGCCTTTCGTCCTGGTGGGCATCTACTCGGCTTCCCTCTCGGCCTCCATGAGCAACCTCATCGGCGCCTCCCGCATCCTCCACGCTTTGGCCAAGGACGACCTCTTCGGTGGGACCCCTTGCCCTCCTTTTGCTTCTCCCACCTCCTCAAAACTTAGCCTTTGCCCACTTCTCACTTGCAAAGTGTCCCACTTCGCAAACACGACGTTACCATCGTAGTCTTTCTCTTTCCTCCAACAGGGATCGTCCTGGCACCAGCCAAGATCGTCTCCAAAGGAGGGAACCCCTGGGTGGCCGTCCTCTACACCTGGGGCCTGGTGCAGGTAACGACCTGGCTCCCCTTCCCTTTTGCACTCCCAGGTGTCCCCCATTCCTAGTATTTAACATCTCCATCAGCCCCACAACGTCCCCTGATTAGGATCATACTGTCCTCCAGCTTCATCTATGGCCATGTCTGGCAGGACCTTTTGGAGATCCTAGAGCAGGCGTGGGCAAACGTTGGCCCTCCTCCAGATGTTTTGGACTTCAACACCCACAATTCCTAACAGCCTACCAACATTGCTTATCAATCCAGTTGTGGATAGACAGGATAGACGACACCAAATTGGGAGGGATAGCCAAGACTCCAGAGGACAGGAGCAGGATTCAAAACGATCTTGACAGATTAGAGAGATGATGGGCCAAAACTAACAAATGAAGTTCAACAGGGACAAATGCAAGATACTCCACTTTGGCAGGAAAAATGAAATGCAAGGATACAGAATGGGGGACAATGCCTGGCTCGAGAGCAGTACGTGTGAAAAAGATCTTGGAGTCCTCGTGGACAACAAGTTAAACATGAGCCAACAATGTGATGTGGCGGCAAAAAAAGCCAATGGGATTTTGGCCTGCATCAATAGGAGCCTAGTGTCTAGATCTAGGGAAGTCATGCTCCCCATGCTCTATTCTGCCTTGGTTAGACCACACCTGGAATATTGTGTCCAATTCTGGGCACCACAATTCAAGAGAGATATTGACAAGCGGGAATGTGTCCAGAGGAGAGCGACTAAAATGATAAAAGGTCTGGAGAACAAGCCCTATGAGGAGCGGCTTAAGGAGCTGGGCATGTTTAGCCTGAAGAAGAGAAGGCTGAGAGGAGATATGATAAGAGCCATGTATAAATATGTGAGAGGAAGCCACAGGGAGGAGGAGGGAGCAAGCTTGTTTTCTGCTTCCCTGGAGACTAGGACGCAATGGAGACAATGGCTTCAAACTACAAGAGAGGAGATTCCATCTGAACATGAGGAAGAACTTCCTGACTGTGAGAGCCTTTCAGCAGTGGAACTCTCTGCCCGGAGTGTGGTGGAGGCTCCTTCTTTGGAAGCTTTTAAACAGAGCTGGATGGCCATCTGTCAGGGGTGATTTGAATGCAATATTCCTGCTTCTTGGCAGAATGGGGTTGGACTGGATGGCCCATGAGGTCTCTTCCAACTCTATGATTCTATGATATATTTCTTAGAATCAACAGTCCAAAATCTAAAGCAGGGGGTCCTCAAACTACGGCCCACGGGCCACGTGCGGCCCACCCAGGGCACTTATTTATTTATTTACTGTATTTGTATCCTGCCTTTCTCAGCCAATCGGCAACTCAAGGCGGTTTCCAACAAATCAGTGTACATAAAACATAATAGATAAAAAAACATTAAACATCAATATAAAAATACGCTAAACACAGGGTACAAAATTAACATAAGGCAGCAATAGAATGTAAATCAAAACTCATGACTGAAAGTTGACTGAGCAGGCCTGCTGGAAGAGGTGGGTCTTCAGTTGAGTCTTCCGTTCTGACAGCTTGTTTATAATAATAATAATAATAATAATAATAATAATTATTATTATTATTATTATTATTATTATTATTATTATTATTATTATTATTACACCCTCTCTCCCCCAGGGGACTCAGGGCAGATAACAGTACATATATATGGCAAACATTCAATGCCGCTTTGGATAGACAATACAGAGACAGACAGGACAGAAAGGAGGTATGTTGTGTCAATGTCAACATCCAGCTTTTTGGCACCTTGGAAGGTTGTGCTCGAATCCAGCCACAGGGGGGTGCTGTCGCTCCTTCCTTTATGACAAAGAGCCATCAGAACTTGTGTAAGACATCACAAAAGCAATAAAATCAACATCATCAGCGTCTCATTATTCTCAAGCATTGTCCAATTCCATTGTCAGGTCATTCAATTTCCTATATTAGCTACTCTGTATTTGTAAACACTTGGTCGAATAGCCACGTTTTAACTTACCTCCAAAATGTCAAGAGGGAGGGAGCAGATCTGATCTCTCTAGGGAGGGTGTTCCATAGCTGAGGGGCCACCACTGAGAAGGCCCTATCTCTCGTCCCCGCCAAACGTGCTTGTGACGAAGGCGGGACCGAGAGCAGGGCCTCCCCGATGATCTTAAAGTCCTCAGTGGTTCGTAAGGGAAGGTACGTTCGGACAGGGAGGGAGGGAGCAGATCTGATCTCTCTAGGGAGGGTGTTCCATAGCCGAGGGGCCACCACTGAGAAGGTCCTGTCTCTCGTCCCCACCAAACATGCTTTTGACGAAGGCAGGACCAAGAGCAGGGCCTCCCCAGATGATCTTAAAGTCTTCAGTGGTTCGTAAGGCCTCTCTCTCAGTGTCTGTTGGGTCTGGCAAGTAGCAAGGAGCTTCGCGTGAGGCCAGACCGCGCTGTGTAGCCTTCCTCGCCTGGTAAGCAGCGAAAACCAGGTGACGGAGGCTGCACAGCATGGCATGGCCTGATAGGCAGCACGAGCCAGGCGAGGGGCTTCACGTGAGCCCAGGCCGTGTGGTGCAGCCTCCCTCACCTGGTTTTTGCCGCTTACCATGCCCAACGGGCAGCGCAAGTCCGGCCCTTCAACGGTCTGAAGGACAGTGAACTAGTCCCCTATTTAAAAAGTTTGAGGACCCCTGATCTAAAGCATCTTTACATTCTGAGAGTCTAATGGAGTCTGTCTTTCTAAAATGGAGTCTGAGATCTGAATAGTCCCAGATCTGGTCACATGGTCTGTAGTCCCTCCACAACAAAAAGCTAAGGAAAAGTGCATACCAATACACCCATATGCAATACAGTAAGCAATCTGAATTATGTACAGACAAATGACTAATGGAGGTTTGAAGAAGGTACCGTACCTTGGGAAGTCTGATCTGATCTGGCCACAGTGGTCCACGCTCTTGTTACATCTTGAATAGACTACTGCAATGTACTCTACGTGGGGTTGCCCTTGAAGACGGTTTGGAAACTTCAACTGGTCCGGCAAGCGACAGCCAGATTACTCACCGGAGCGTCATACAGGAAGCACACCACCCCTCTGCTGTGTCAGCTCCACTGGCTGCCGGTTCAGTTCCGAGCACAATTCAAGGTGCTGGTTTTGACCTACAAAACCCTGTACGGTTCCGGTCCAGTGTATCTGTCCGAACGTATCTCCCTCTACGTCCCACCCCGGAGTCTGAGATCATCTGGGGAGGCCCTGCTCTCGACCCCACCGCTATCCCAAGTGGGGCTGGTGGGGACGAGGAGCAGGGCCTTCTCAGTGGTGGCCCCTCACCTGTGGAACTCACTCCCGGGGGAAATTAGGGCATCAACATCCCTCCTCTCCTTCAGGAGGAAGGTAAAGACATGGTTGTGGGATCAGGCCTTCGGGCAATCTACTAAGTAGATAAGGACAGCCAGACGAATAGGACTGACAGGACTGACAATTGTGGAATTGGAATTTGAACTATGAGATAGCAAATGCTGACCGGCAACAAGGAGTAATTGGTTTGTATGGATTTTTGTTGGTCTTATTGGTTTTATCGGTTTATAGATGCAATGTAGAATTGTGCTTTGATTGCTAATTTATGCTGTTTTGTTTTATTGCTGTTGTGTGATACGAGCATCAAATTGTGCCTTGTTTTTGTAAGCCGCCCTGAGTCCTCTTCGGGGTGAGAAGGGCGGGGTAGAAGTAAACCAAATAAATAAATAAATAAATAAGGTTGTTATTTCCAACACTAAAAGCAGTCCAAAACGAACTCTTTCCGCCTGCCTCCCTCCGCAGCTGGTGCTCTTGGTGGGGAAGCTCAACACCATTGCTGGCATTGTGACCGTCTTCTACCTCGTGGCTTATGCTGCTGTGGACCTGGCCTGCCTGGCGCTGGAGTGGGCCTCTGCTCCCAACTTCCGGTGGGTGAGGCGCCTGGCGGGTGGGTGGGAGGGTCACTCAGGGCAAGTGAGGGACGCGGAAGGAACTGGTTCTGAGAAAAGGCATCATTTGGGTGATATGGATCGCTCTGAAGGTGACGGCCTTCTCCTTCTGCAGGCCCACCTTCCAGCTCTTCTCGTGGCACACCTGCTTCCTGGGCATCGTCTCCTGCCTGGTGATGATGTTCCTGATCAGTCCGGCCGGGGCTTCGGGCAGCCTGGGCCTCATGGTCCTGTTGCTGGGCTTCATCCACCTCCGCTCGGCCGCCTCCTCCTGGGGCTACATCAGCCAGGCCCTCATCTTCCACCAGGTATGGGGCAACAGGTGCAGGTACCAACATTTATTTATTTATTTATTTATTTATTTATTTATTTATTTNCAAATGCAGCCGGATTGCCCAGACACGAATCAAGGAACAGGAAAGGCACTGTAAATGACTTCAGCCAGAGAAGTCAGCCATAGCAGAGCACCTGATGAGCCAACCTGGACACAGCAGATTATTTGAGAAGACAGAAATGCTAGACCACTCTCACAACCACCATGTCAGTCTATTATTTATTTATTTATTTTATTTATTTAATACACTTGTATACCGCTAATATCTCAGCCTAAATCGGCGACTCATTGCGGTTTACAGCAATTAAAAGCAATGTACAATTTAAAACAACAACACGTAAACAATACAAATTATTGGGCCACCAATAATAATACCATGCTTCTCGTCACAAAAATCACAGTCCAGAGTTCGTCATCCATAGTTAACCAGTCCTTAGTCTATAAATTCAATAGTAACAAACTAATTGAATGCTTGTTTACACAACCATGTTTTTAATCTCTTCCGAAAGACCATCAGCGAAGAGGCTGATCGTATCTCTATAGGGAGGGTGTTCCAAAGCCGAGGGGCCACCACAGAGAAGGCCCTGTCTCTCGTTCCCGCCAGCCGCACTTGGGAAGCCGGTGGGATAGAGAGCAGGGACTCTCCAGAAGACCTTAGGGTCCTGGTGGGCTGATAGGCTGAGATACGTTCGGATAGATAAGTTGGGCCAGAACCGTTTAGGGCTTTAAAGGCCAAAACCAGCACTTTGAATTGAGCCCGGTAGCATATCGGCAGCCAGTGGAGCTGGTGCAGCAGAGGAGTTGTGTGCTCCCTGCGCCCCGCTCCTGTTAGTACCATGGCTGCCGCCCGTTGGACTAGTTGGAGCTTCCGGACTGTCTTCAAAGGCAACCCCACGTAGAGAGCGTTGCAGTAATCAAGGCGGGATGTCTACACAGAGAAGCCATTGAAATCCACAAGAAGCAGGTGGACAATTTCATCAGAAAGGAGGAAACCATGAAAATGAACATAATCTGGCTAAAGGTAAAGGTAAAGGTTGTCCCCTGACATTAAGTCCAGTCATGTCTGGCTCTGGGGGTTGGTGCTCATCTCCATTTCTAAGCCAAAGAGCCGGTGTTGTCCGTAGACACCTCCNCGATGAGTCCAGGATCACACCCAAGCTGCGAACCTGTGTCTTCAGGGGGAGTGCGACCCCATCCAACACAGGTTTATTATTTATCATTTACTTTGCTTATATACTGCTGTTCTCAGCCTGGGGGCGACTCACAGCGGTGTACAACATAGGGAGAACAAAGTTCAAAATTCAAGACATAATATAAAATAATCCACAATCCAGCATTAAACAAAAAACATCATCATTACTACAAAGCCATTCCGCGTCGTCTCATCATCCAAACCACAATCCAGTATCGTTTTCCGTTGTTCCATTTCTTTCATCATTACCAATCGTTGTCCTTCTTGTTCGAACGCCTTCTTGAACAACCAAGTCTTTAATTTCCTGCGGAATATCATCAGGGAAGGAGCCAGTCTGATGTCCACGGGAAGGGTGTTCCACAGCCGAGGAGCCACCACCGAGAAGGCACTATCTCTCGTCCCTGCCAGCCGTGCCTGAGAAGCAGGCGGGATCGAGAGCAGGGTCTCCCCGGAAGATTTCAAAGTCCTGGTGGGCTCATAGGCCGAGATGCGGTCGGATAGGTATCTTGGCCCCGAACCGTTTAGGGCTTTAAAGGCCAACACCAGCACTTTGAATTCAGCCCGGTAGCAGATCGGTAGCCAGTGGAGTTGGCGCAACAGGGGGGTTGTATGCTCCCTGCGCTCCGCTCCTGTTAGTATCATGGCTGCCGCACGTTGGACCAATTGAAACTTCCGGGCCGTCTTCAAAGGCAACCCCATGTAGAGAGCGTTGCAGTAGTCTAAACGGGATGTAACCAGAGCGTGGACTACCGTGGCCAAGTCAGACTTCCATGGAGAGTTCTCCACCAAAGCAGCCACATCTCCAAATAATAGCCTGCGTGTCTATTGGGATTTGAACCCCTCTCATTTCTGTGGAAGAGATCTAACAGCTAAATGGGCCGGGGTTTAGCACAGCTGGTAAATCACCAGCAATGATAAGATCTACCAACTGAAAAGTTGGTTGTATTGTCGAAGGCTTTCATGGCCGGAATCACTAGGTCGTTGTAGGTTTTTCCGGGCTATATGGCCATGGTCTGGAGGCAATTTTTCTCCTGACGTTTTGCCTGCATCTATGGCAAGCATCCTCAGAGGTAGTGAGGTCTGTTGGAAGTAGCAAAAAGAGTTTATATATCTTGGTTAGTCTGGGTCAAAGGAACCACTGACCGCAGAGGGAAGCTGATGAGGAAACACAACATATAAACTATCTACAGACCCACCAAGCAAATCCAACAAATCCAGCAAAGGACAAGAAGGATCCTCTCACTTCTGCAGGAGTCTACCGTGAACCATGCAGCTGTGGACAAGTCTACATAGGGACCACCAAACATATCAGCATTGCCCAGACACGCATCAAGGAACATGAAAGGCACTGCAAACTACTCCAACCAGAGAAATCAGCCATAGCAGAGCACCTGATGAACCAACCTGGACACAGCATATTATTTGAGAACACAGAAGTGCTGGGCCACTCTCACAACCACCATGTCAGGCTACACAGAGAAGCCATTGACATCCACAAGAAGCATGTGGACAACTTCAACAGAAAGGAAGAAACCATGAAAATGAACAAAATCTGGCTACCAGTATTAAAAAACTCAAAAATTACAACAGCAAAACAACAGAGGGGAAACAAACAGGCACATAAAATCACTCTCAACAAAAGATTCCCCCCGGGCACTTCCAAGCCATTGAATGCTAATCAAGGTGATCAGCTGAAACATTCACCCCTAGGTCCAGCAGACAAAAGTCCTTTGTCTCACCCTGGTCATTCCACAGATATATAAACCCATTTTTCCTACTTCCAACAGACCTCACTACCTCTGAGGATGCTTGCCATAGATGCAGGCGAAACGTCAGGAGAAAAATTGCCTCCAGAACATGGCCATATAGCCCGGAAAAACCTACAACAACCCAGAAAAGTTGGTTGCTGGTTCGAAGCCCCAGGTACCAACTGTCAAGCCCAGCTTACTGTTGATCTAAGCAGTTCAAAAACAGCTTGAGCTGTAATTAGAGAAATTAGGTACCGCTAAAAATAAGTGGGGGGGGGGGGTTATTTTACGACACCATAAAGAAAGAAGATCAGAAAATGTCGGGTGACCAAAATAGAAGAATTCCTGATGGCCCTTTGTCATAAACTAGGGAGTGACAACACCCCCTGTGGCTGGATTCGAGCACAACCTTCCAAGGTGCCAAAAAGCTGGATGTTGACATTGACACAACATACCTCCTTTCAGTTCTGTCTGTCTCTGTATTGTCTATCCAAAGCAGCATTGAATGTTTGCCATATATATGTACTGTGATCTGCCCTGAGTCCCCTGGGGGAGATAGGGCGGAATATAATAATAATAATAATAATAATAATAATAATAATAATAATTATTATTATTATTATTATTAACAAGCTGTCAGAATGGAAGAGTCAACTGAAGACCCACCTCTTCCAGCAGGGTTTATATATCTGTGGAATGACCAGGGTGGGACAAAGGACTCTTGTCTGCTGGAGCTAGGTCTGACATGGTGGTTGTGAGAGTGGTCCAGACTACACAAAGAAGCCACTGAAATACACAAGCATGTGGACAATTTCAACAGAAAGGAGGAAACCATGAAAATGAACAAAATCTGGCTCCCAGTATTAAAAAACTCTAAAATTAGAACAGTACAACAACAGAGAGGAAACAAACAAGGACATCTAATCACCTCTCAACAAAAGTTTGCTCTAGGCACAGTCAGGCCATTGCATGCTAATCAAGGTGGTCAGTTGAAACATTCACACCTAGCTCCAGCAGACAAGAGTCCTTTGTCCCACCCTGGTCATTCCACAGATATATAAACCCATTTCCTAGTTCCAACAGACCTCACTACCTCTGAGAATGCTTGCCATAGATGCAGGCGAAACGTCAGGAGAGAATGCCTCTAGACCATGGCCATATAGCCCGAAAAAACCTACAACAACCGAGTTATTCCGGCCATAAAAGCCTTCGACAATACCCATGATAACAACTCTTCCAGGAGTGACCTTCCCTTCCTAGAGGAAGATTTCTTGCAGTTCTTGTCATTTCACCCTGTTCTTAACTAGGAGCCTTTTGTAAGTTGAATGTTTGTAACTCGAGGACTGCCTGTATTTTATTTATGTTCATATGTTTTGACTTTGTTGTACCCAGCCTCGAGCCATCAGGAGAGGCGGATAATAAATAAAAGGTATTATTATTATTATTATTATTATTATTATTATTATTATTATTTCTGCCCCAATTGATAAAAGGTGCGGAAGTACTTGCTCCTCCTGGACATCCGGAAGGACCACGTCAAGTTCTGGCGGCCGCAGATCCTTCTTATGGTGGCCAACCCTCGTGGCGGCTCCCAGCTCATGAAGTTCATCAACCACCTCAAGAAGGGAGGCCTCTTTGTCCTGGGACACGTGGAGATCGGGGACCTTGGTAAGCCCTCTCCCCACACTAAGGGGGCTGTGTGTTGGGGGGGACATAAGAAATTTGCCTTCGTATTATGTCAGGGGGTCAATTTACTCCAGTGTTATCAGCTCTTGCCGGTGACATATCCAGACTATCCAAACAAGCGTCTTTCCTTGCAATCCCTTGGCACGCTCCGTGGTGGTAGTGGTCTCCCATTCAAAACTACGGTGAGGTGGATCTGTAATTGGTTAAATGGACGAACCCAGAGGGTGCTCACCAATGCTTCCTCTTCATCCTGGAAAGAAGTGACGAGCGGAGTGCCGCAGGGTTCCGTCCTGGGCCCGGTCCTGTTCAACATCTTTATTAATGACTTAGATGAAGGGCTAGAAGGCAGGATCATCAAGTTTGCAGACGACACCAAATTGGGAGGGAGAGCCAAGACTCCAGAGGACAGGAGCAGGATTCAAAACGATCTTGACAGATTAGAGAGATGGGCCAAAACTAACAAAATGAAGTTCAACAGTGACAAATGCAAGATACTCCACTTTGGCAGAAAAAATGAAATGCAAAGATACAGAATGGGACAATGCCTGGCTCGAGAGCAGTACGTGTGAAAAAGATCTTGGAGTCCTCGTGGACAACAAGTTAAACATGAGCCAACAATGTGATGTGGCGGCAAAAAAGCCAATGGGATTTTGGCCTGCATCAATAGGAGCATAGTGTCTAGATCTAGGGAAGTCATGCTACCCCTCTATTCTTTGGTTAGACCACACCTGGAATATTGTGTCCAATTCTGGGCACCACAATTCAAGAGAGATATTGACAAGCTGGAATGTGCCAGAGGAGGGCAACTAAAATGATCAAGGGTCTGGAGAACAAGCCCTATGAGGAGCGGCTTAAGGAGCTGGGCATGTTTAGCCTGAAGAAGAGAAGGATGAGAGGAGACATGATAGCCATGTATAAATATGTGAGAGGAAGCCACAGGGAGGAGGAGGGAGCAAGCTTGTTTTCTGCTTCCTTGGAGACTAGGACGCAATGGGAACAATGGCTTCAAACTACAAGAGAGGAGATTCCATCTGAACATGAGGAAGAACTTCCTGACTGTGAGAGCCGTTCAGCAGTGGAACTCTCTGCCCCGGAGTGTCGTGGAGGCTCCTTCTTTGGAAGCTTTTAAACAGGGGCTGGATGGCCATCTGTCAGGGGTGATTTGAATGCAATATTCCTGCTTCTTGGCAGAATGGGGTTGGACTGGATGGCCCAGGAGGTCTCTTCCAACTCTTTGATTCTATGATTCTATGTACTAACTAGACCCAGCTCGCAAGAGATCTTCGATGTGTTTGTCTCTCCTTCCTGCAGATACCATGCCGTCTGACCCCATCCAGGCCCATTATAACTTCTGGCTGAGCTTGGTGGACAAGCTGAACATCAAAGCCTTTGTGGACCTGACGCTCTCCCCTTCGGTCCGGCAAGGGACGCAGCACCTCCTGCGGATCACCGGATTGGGTGAGGATGGGGACGACACGGTGGTTATTTGGGTGAGCCGGGAAGTAGGGTGAGCCTTTTGGGACTTCATCCATCCCCAGGGCCTCATCTTCCACCAGGAAAACAGAAAGAAGGAGCTTAGGCTTTCATTAGGATTGTGCTGGCTGGGGGATTCTGGGAAGGATAGTCCAAAAAAGTATCTTTTCCAAGCCCTGTCCATACAATTCTTCCTGTAAGGAGGCATTACTCAACCCAAGTCTGACTTTGTGTGGTTCTTCCCAGTTTGTGACCAGGTTGGGAGTCAGCTGCATCAAAATCACTACTGACCGAAAAGGTCATGGGTTCGAACCCAACCTAGGTCGGCGTAAGCTCCCAACCATTTGTCTACCTTGCTGTCGCCCTTTGCAGCCCAAAAGACAGTTGCCTCTGTCAAGTAGGAAATTTAGGTACCACTTTTGCGGGGAGGTTAATTTAACTAATTTACGACACCATAAAACTCTCCAGCAGTGTGCAAAAGAATGAGGAAGTACTCCATTGGTGTCACAAGTGAAGGTGAAGCAACAGCTCCCCCCGGTGGCTGGAATTCAAACATACTCTCGTGAAGTTGACTTCATCTGGTTCTCCCAGTTTGTGACCAGGTTGTGGCACAGCTGGTTGGAAGTCAGCTACATTAAAATCAGTACTGACCAAAAGGTCATGGATTCGAAGCCAGCCCGGGTCAGCGTAAGTTCCCAACTATTTCTCTAGCTTGCTGTCACCCTTTGCAGCCCGAAAGACAGTCGCCTCTGTCAAGTAGGAAATTTAGGTACCACTTCTGCGGGGAGGTTAATTTAACTAATTTACGACACCATAAAACTCTCCAGCAGTGTGCAAAAGAATGAGGAAGTACTCCATTGGTGTCACAAGTGAAGGTGAAGCAACAGCTCCTCCCGGTGGCCAGAATTCAAACATACCCTCATGAAGTTGACTTCGTCTGGTTCTCCCAGTATGTGACTGGGTTGTAGTGCAGTTGGTTGGGAGTCAGCTGCATTAAAATCACTACTGACCGAAAGGTCATGGGTTTGAACCTAGCCCGGGTTGGCGCAAGCTCCCAACCATTTGTCTACCTTGCTGTCGCCCTTTGCAGCCCAAAAGACAGTTGCCTCTGTCAAGTAGGAAATTTAGGTACCACTTTTGCGGGGAGGTTATTTTAACTAATTTACGACACCATAAAACTCTCCAGCAGCGTGCAAAAGAATGAGGAAGTACTCCATTGGTGTCACAAGTGACGGTGAAGCAACAGCTCCCCCCGGTGGCCGGAATTCAAACATACCCTCATGAAGCTGGAAAGTTAATAGCCTCTGTGTGTCTGTCTCTATATGTGATGTGTCTATAGCAGTGGTTCTCAACCCGGGGGTCGCAACCCCTAGGGGGGTCGCGTGGCCATTTTGGAGGGGTTGCGAGGCCACCTCCTTTGACCCTGCCCCCTCCTCAAAATGGCTCCCCACAGGGTCCAGGCTCTGCCTCAGAGCCTGGGTCACCCGACTCATGCCCCCCGAGCCGGGCGACCCAGGTCTGTGGAAGTCAGAGCTCAATCGCTTGAAGGTACTGCAGATCCCATTATCCATTGTCCAACCTCCCCAAAACATGTTGTTTTTGTGATTAATCACTATGCTTTAATTATGTTCAATTTGTAACAATGAAAATACATTGACATTAAGATACATAACAGTACCAAAATTACAGTTATAAAGTAGCAACGAAGATAATTTTATGGTTGGGGGTCACCACAACATGAGGAACTGTATTTAGGGGTCACGGCATTAGAAAGGTTGAGAAACGCTGGTCTATAGCATTGAATGTTTGCCATGTATTGAGAACCACTGTTCTAGAGGCATTCTCTCCTGACGTTTCGCCTGCATTGTGATCTGCCTTGAGTCCCTTGCGAAGGGTGAGAAGGGTGGAATATCAATACTGTAAATAAATAAATGTTCCCACTGAACCCAAAGTAGTTCCTCGCAGGTCCTGCCATTGGGTTCACCTCTTTCCTCCTCCTGGCACAGGTGGCATGAAACCCAACACGCTGGTCCTGGGCTTCTACGACGACTGTGTCCCGGAAGACTACTTCCTCCAAGACCCGGCCTTCATCCAGGCGCGGGAGAACGATGAGTTTGGGGTGGACCTGGCGGCCTTGCAAGCTCACTTCCCTCCCGTGCGCCCGGCAGAGAGCCCTCGGGCGTTGAGCCCGGCTGAGTACGTGGCCATAATCTCAGATGCGGTGAAGATGCACAAGAACGTGTGCCTGGCGCGCTACTTCCACCTCCTGGAGAAGGACCAGCCTTCCTCGCCCTCCTCCTCCTCCACTTCCTCCACCTCTTCCTCCTCCTCCTCCAGCTCCTCCAAGCGGCGTTTTGAGGGACGCTACATCGACGTGTGGCCCCTGAACCTGCTGCGGCCCCACACCCCGACCTACGTGGACATCTGCAGCCTCTTCCTGCTCCAGATGGCCTGCATCCTGACCATGGTCAGCTCCTGGAAGGCCGCCCGGCTGCGCATCTTCCTCTGCGTGGAGTCCGGCGACGTGGGCTGGGTGGGCAAGGAGGAGAAGCTGCGGGAGCTGCTGACCAAGCTGCGCATTAAGGCCACCATCAAGATCGTCACCTGGGACCAAGTGGTGGCCCTCAACGGACTCCAGCAACAGCATCCCTCTGAGATGGAGGCCTCATCCCCCCCGCACGACGGGGAGACCTTCCTCAACGCAGCCACCACTTTCCGCGTGACGGACGAGTACTTGGCGTCCGTCAACAACCTGGTGAGGAAGCAAGGAGGGCAGACCGCCGTACGCTTCCTGTACCTGCCACGGCCTCCCGCCGACACCGCGCAGTACGAGCGCTACCTGGAGCAGCTGCGTATCCTGACCACAGACCTGGGGCCCACCTTGCTCATCCACGGCCTCACCCCTGTCACCTGCACCGAGCTCTGAGGGACAGGAACTACAACTCCCAGGTTTCCCTTTTGTGGATTGTGGGAGTCGGAGTCTTCCCTCCCTCTCTCCAGGATTTTTCCAAAGAAGGATTCACCTTCTGGGGTGAAACGTCTATGTGATCAAAGGAAACATTGTGGTGCGTTTGGAAAAAGGAGGAGAGGGAAAGAAAGGGTGCCTTGTCTTTGGAGCAAACTTCACACAGAACCCATTTGGGGGGATGTTTTGCTTCCGTGGCTTTGAAGAGCCGTGGCTTTTGGCTGTTACAAAGTGCTTCACAAATCTTGGTTTGGTCTGGAAATTTCAGTTGGACAAAGAAGAGCTTTCCGTGCTTTGAGAGGAGTCTCTTTTGTCCCTCGGTTTGGGACGATATATGCCTTCCATGGCCTCACGTCGTAGCAGAAACTATTGACCTTTGGATACGGTTGCAGGACAACACCGTCTTCTCACATTTGGGGGGACCTTCAGTACCTTCCAGTCTTCCTTTGCAGGAATTCTCTTCCAATCTGCTTTGTTTTTTCATGTTCCTTCGCTTATCAGTTCCGGGTAGCATGGCTCGGTCTTCCATTCGGCATCTCTAGGGGAGGAAAGAGGGCTGTCTCATCTCAGTTGTGGACCCATTTCTGAGACTCTTGGCTTGGTTCCTCTTAAATCTAGATCAGGCATGGGCAAACTTCAGTCTTCCAGGTATTTTAGACTCTCAACTCCCACAATTCCTTTTTTTCCTGGGTGTTTAGTGACAGTCAACACAGACTCCAGCAAAGGGCTTTTTCTTCTTCCTCAGGCTTTGGCTTCAGAAGGAGTCCCAAAACCCTTTCACCGGCAGGAAGCGCATGATTGGCCCTGTGTCGCCAAAGCCTCTCTTTGAAGGCAGATTGTGTCCCAAGTCTAGATCTCTAGGTCTAGGTCTCTTAAGTCTAGAACTCGGTCAGATGCCTTTGCCTTTGCCTTTGCCTTCCCATGCTATTGAAAACGTCTCCAGCAAAGGACTTCTTCTTCTTCCTCAGGCTTTGGCTTCAGAAGGAGTCTCAAAACCCTTTCGCCGGCAGGAAGCACATGATGGGCCATGTTTTGCCAAAGCCTCTCTGTGAAGGCAGATTGAGTTCCGAGTCTAGATCACTAAGTCTAGAACCCGGTCAGATGCCTTCCCACGCTACTGTAAACGTTTTCTTCCAGGAAGAAAATCTGGCCTTCGTCTCCAAAGCCAGACATTTAAAGCGACGTCTCCTACGGACCACTAAAATCAAAATGTTTGTGTGCTCCCTGTTTCTGGTACCAACTGAAACTGGGAAACTTTATACACACATACATACGCACACGTTGTTGGTGTTATTGTTGTGAGACTGGAGAAAATGTCATCTTCGATTCGGCTCAGGCAATTTGTCGTTTGTTTTGACCCTCTTGCAATGCCAAGTTTAATGTATTGTCGAAGGCTTTCATGGCTGGAATCACTGGGTTGTTGTAGGTTTTTTCGGGCTATATGGCCATGTTCTAGAGGCATTCTCTCCTGACGTTTCCTGCATCTATGGCAAGCATCCTCAGACCTCACTACCTCTGAGGATGCTTGCCATAGATGCAGGCGAAATGTCAGGAGAGAATGCCTTTAGAGCAGTGGTTCTCAACCTGGGGTCCCCAGATGTTTTTGGCCTTCAACTCCCAGAAATCCTAACAGCTGGTAAACTGGCTGGGATTTCTGGAGTTGTAGGCCAAAAACATCTATGGACCCCAGGTTGAGAACCACTGCTCTAGAGGCATTCTCTCCTGACGCTTCACCTGCATCTATGGCAAGCATCCTCAGAGGTAGTGAGGTCTGAGGATGCTTGCCATAGATGCAGGCGAAACGTCAGGAGAGAATGCCTCTAGATCATGGCCATATAGCCCGAAAAAACCTACAAAAACCCAATGCCTGGGTTTTTTCCCCCTGGAATACGAACCAAATTTGTCTCTGTCCTGCAAAATGCTTTGGCCAAAGGAGGGGTCAGACTCGTCCAGAGTAGTCTTCATAAAGATGTATGTGTTTTTCTCTCTCTCATACGCCTTCAGCCCCCCAAACGCTGCCCTTCACCCCAAGCAAAGCCACCCGATCGCTCCTCTTAACAGTGGGTTGTGGGTTGTAATTGGGGTCTTCTTCCGACGTGTCGAAGATCGCTTTCAACAGGAATGGCATCCTCAGAAACCTTCCACCAGACTGGTTTGAGAAGATGTCTTCCAAGAAGTAATAGACGTGGCCAACAGCAATGCCCAAGAGGTCCCCAGCAAGAGTGAAAACCCCGTGAGAAGCCAAGGGAAGAATTCCAACTCCCACCATTCCTAACAGCCTCAGGTCCCTTCCTTTTCCCTCTCAGCTGCTTAAGTGGAAAAGGAAATGGAAAAGGAAAAGGGTCCTGAGGCTGTTAGGAATAGTGGGAGTTGTTGAAGTCCAAAATGTTGGCATGTAGCAGTGTATAGCAGAAGTTCAGAATAACGGACTCTGGAGTCTCCAGTAAAAGCAGGTTTTCAGCTTTACTTAAGCAGCTCAAAATAGACAACATACACCATCAGCGGACAGACGTGAAGAACACAAACCGAAAGAGATAGGAACTAAAGCAAACTGCAGCTGGAAGGAAGTTTATCTCTGGCACTCCCTAATCTTGCACAGAGCAAGAACTCAGGGTCACATTCTCACAGCTTGTTACGTTGCTGTTTAACCCTTCTGTGTCAACCTACATCCTGGCAATACAACTCTATTCCAATCACAATCCTATCACATAAAATTACATTTAAACACACTTCATACATGAATTACACACACAAAACAACTAGAGGGCCAAAGTTTGGCCAGGCCTGGTACAGATGCATGTGCCGTCTTGTTGATACAACTGACTTGATTATTGTTGGAAACAACATGTTTACATGGTCAAAGACAACAGCTCTTTTAAATTAAGGAAACTGATGTCTGTTTAAGAAGGAAGTCAACCATAAGGCTCCTTACGTTTGCCAACACCAATTAAGGAGAGTCAACATCTGTCTGGAACTGATGGGAATCAATATGTTTTAGCTCAGGCATGGGCAAACTTGGGCCCTTCAAATGTTTTGGACTTCCTACCGGCTGTTAGGAATTGTGGGAGTTGAAGTCCAAAAGTTTGCACATGCCTGATCTAGAGGAAGACAGTTCTTATGCCTTCTTACCTTAAGCCAGAACGAAGAAAAGAGAAGGTGAATCGTGCCTCGCTCCGTTTTCTTCACTAACTAATGCTTCCATGAGTCAAAGAAGGCCAGATCTTCCAAGCTGTGTCCAGAGATGAGGAAAGTAACCCCCTTTTTTTGGCCTTCAATGGCCAGGATGCCATTATTAGGCCAATAATAATAGTAATAGTAATAACTAAAAGCACTTGTCCAAGTTGTGAGGATAGCTGGCCTTGTTTACTACAGTTCCCAGGTCCAGATTTCCTTCGGGCCAGCTCAGCAATGGATTTGGGGAGTTGCAATCCATAGTTTCCCAAACTGTGAGATCCTCCAAAAATGATTGTTTTGATATAGGTCAGGTATGGGCAAACTTGGGTCTCCTGGGTGTTTTGGACTTCAACTCCCACCATTCCTGGCCTCAGGCTCTTTCCTTTTCCCCCTCAGCCGCTTAAGCGTTATAGCTATTTGTCGGGATATGAAGGTAGGCATCTTTTAGATCTATTATCTAGTTTAAGTGGCTGAGGGGAGAAAGGAAGGGGCCTGAGGCCAGGAATGGTGGGAGTTGAAGTCCAAAACACCCAAAGGGCCCAATTTTGCCCAGGCCTACCATAGATGGACAGATTTTGGAGCAGCCTCAGAGAAAACCCTGTTTCTTGCCCATTCCTTTCCCCATTTTGCTCAATTCCTGCAAATCGTGCGTCTCAGGAGGACGGGAAGGACGTCTCCATTAATTTTCCCAACCATTGATTTTTCCATCGTTTTCCCTTAACTTTGCTAACAGTGATTCCAGAAAGGGGGTGTCCCTGAAGGGGTACGGAGTTGTCCCCCAACACTTCAGTGCACCCCAACCACCCCTGGAGGTGCTTGGACTAATCATTAACGAGCAAATTAATTGGGGTTCGATGGGAAGGGGGTCACATTCCTCTGAAGGTGGATCACCCCAGGGAGGGAGGGAGGGAGGGAGAGTTTGTGAGCGTGGATGGATTTTGTGTGAATGGGTCGCTGTGGTTGTCTCCTTTGGGGAGCTACCGCTGGCATTTAGGGACTAACACTAACTCGGTAGTTCGGAGAAGGAAGGGGATTTCTACTTTTAATGGAACTCGGCAATAAAAGTGAGACTTATGTGAACCATCGCAGTGTTGTGAGCAGTCTGTTTTCATAGGAGGGCCCCCGGTGGCGCAGTGGGTTAAACCCCTGTGTCGGCAGGACTGAAGACCGACAGGTCGCAGGTTCAAATCCGGGGAGAGGCGGATGAGCTCCCTCTATCAGCTCCAGCTCCTCATGCAGGGACATGAGAGAAGCCTCCCACAAGGATGATAAAAACATCAAATCATCCAGGCGTCCCCTGGGCAACGTCCTTGCAGACGGCCAATTCTCTCACACCAGGAGTCACTCCTGACACGACCAAAAAAAAAATAGGAGGGGTGGGGACGGGCCATGCAACCCGGCCTTGGCTGCCTTTTTTGGGCTGTGAACGGGCTGGAATGCAAGAAGGGCAGACCACACGAGGGGAGAGACACAGAGGACATTGGAATTGTATTGCAAAGGATTCCCCCAGGCAGTAACAAGCCACACATAAAAAATTCCAGACAAGAAACAATCAGGAACAGCTAATCACCTCTCAGCAAAGGATTCCCCCAGGCAGTAATAAGCCACACATAAAGAATTCCAGACAAGAAACAATTAGGAACAGCTAATTACCTCTCAGCAAAGGATTCCCCCAGGCAGTAACAAGCCACTCATTAAAAAATCCAGACAAGAAACAATCAGGAACAGCTAATCACCTCTCAGCAAAGGATTCCCCCAGGCAGTAACAAGGCACACATCAAAAATCCCAGACAAGAAACAATCAGGAACAGCTAATTACCTCTCAGCAAAGGATTCCCCTGGCAGTAACAAGCCACTCATTAAAAAATCCAGACAAGAAACAATCAGGAACAGCTAACCATCTCTCAGTAAAGTATTCCCCCAGGCAGTAACAAGCCACACATAAAAAATCCAGACAAGAAACAATCAGGAACAGCTAATCACCTCTCAGCAAAGGATTCCCCCAGGCAGTAACAAGCCACACATACAAAATTCCAGACAAGAAACAATCAGGAACAGCTAATCGCCTCTCAGCAAAGGATTCCCCCAGGCAGTAACAAGCTTAAGTGGCTGAGGGGGAAAAGGAAAGGGCCTGAGGCCAGAAATGGTGGGAGTTGAAGTCCAAAACACCTGGAGGGAGAGCCCAAACTGGGCTAGGCCTGTGCTAGTAGTAGCCTTTCTGTATACATAATGCCACTGTGCACTTTCCTTAACAAAACCAACCTCTGTCCATGGCATCCATTCACCTTGCAAAGGCATTTGACACAGTGAATGGCAGCGCTCTCTGGACCATCCTCCAAAAAATCGGGTGCCCTGACAAATTTGTGAACATCCTGCGACTCCTCCATGATGACAACAGTTTTGGACAGCAATGGCTCCCAAAGTGACCCATTTAAGGTGGAATCAGGTGTCAAACAGAAATGTGTTATTGCCCCAAATTTATTTTCCATCTTCATCGCTATGAGACTTCATCTTGTTGACGGGAAGCTTCCCACCGGAGTGGAAATCAACTATTGGACAGATGGCAAGCTGTTTAACCTCAGCAGACTGAAAGCCAAAACCAAGGTTACAACAACATCTGTTATAGAACTCCAGTATGCTGATGACAACGTTGTCTGTGCACATTCAGAAGACCTACAAGCCACCTTCGCAGAAGCATATGAGAAGCTCGGCCTGTCATTGAACACTGAGAAAACCAAAGTCATCTTCCAGCAGTCACCAGCCAACCCCTCTCCAATGCCAGAGATACAGCTGAATAAGTATGCTGATGACAACATCATCTGTGCACATTCAGATGAAGACCTACAAGCCACTCTAAACACCTTCGCAGAAGCATACGAGAAACTCGACCTGTCACTGAACATTGAGAAAACCAAAGTGCTCTTCCAGCACTCACCAGCCAACCCCTCTCCAATGCCAGAGATACAGCTGAATAAGTATGCTGATGACAACATCATCTGTGCACATTCAGAAGAAGACCTACAAGCCACTCTAAACACCTTCGCAGAAGCATACGAGAAGCTCAGCCTGTCATTGAACATTGAGAAAACCAAAGTGCTCTTCCAGCAATCACCAACCAATCCCTTTCCAATGCCAGAAATACAGCTGAATAATAATAATAATAATAATAATAATAATAATAATAATAATAATGTATTGTCAAAGGCTTTCATGGCCGGAATCACTGGATTGTTGTAGATTTTTTCGGGCTATATGGCCATGGTCTAGAGGCATTCTCTCCTGACGTTTCGCTTCTGTCCATGGCAAGCATCTAATCACCTCTCAACAAAAGTTTGCTCCAGGCTCTGACAGGCCATTATATGCTAATCAGGGTGGTCAGTTGAAACATTCCCACTTAGCTCCAGCAGACAAGAGTCCTTTGTCTCACCCTGGTCATTCCACAGATATATAAACGCCTTTTTCCTAGTTCTAACAGACCTCACTACCTCTGAGGATGCTTGCCATAGATGCAGGCAAAACGTCAGGAGAGAATGCCTCTAGACCATGGCCATATAGCCCGAAAAAACCTACAACAACCCAATAATAATAATAATAATATTTTATTTATACCCCGCTACCATCTCCCAGGGGACTCGGTGCGGCTTACATGAGGCCGAGCCCACAATCCATCAATACGAGCAATAACAACCACAATACAAAGCAAAATACAAATACAAAGCAATTAAAATAAATCTCATACACAAATAGCATAAACATTGAACAATAGCACAACACACATTAAAACTATGGCTGGGCCAAATGTAAATTAAGTTAAAAAAATAATGCTGGGCATGGACAAGATAGAGGAGGTGGGGCGTTGGTGGAAATGTACAAGCAGTCCTAAATCAGTGTACAGTGCTTTTAGAGGACATAATGCTAAGGGTTCATTATTCTGGGAAGGCACACTGGAACAACCACGTTTTCAAGCTCTTCCTAAAGGCTGCCAGAGTTGGGGCATGGCTGATGTCCATTTCTGACCATTTCCACTCCCTTGGCAGCCACCTCTCCACAAAAGTCAACATTGTCACTGAAATACAACACCGCCTGAGCTCTGCGAATGCAGCCTTTTTCCGAATGAAGCAGAATCAAATAGCATTGAGCCATGGCACTTAACGTGGTTTCAAACTGCATTCTACAGTGTTGAGCAGGCATGGGCAAACTTCAGCCCTCCAGGTGTTTTGGACTTCAACTCTCACAAATCATAACAGCCTACCAGCAACTGGGAATTGTGGGAGTTGAAGTCCAAAACACCTGGTGGGCGAAAATCTGCCCATGCCTGGTGTAGAGGCACCCTAATTCCCAAATAACTTTTTAATTTGCTCTCTGATAAACAAAGTCCAAAGCACCTGGTGGGCCATTTCCACTCCCTTGGCAGACAGCTCTCCACCAAAGTCAACATCGACACCGAAATACAATACCACCTGAGCTCTGCGAGTGCAGCGTTTTTCCGAATGAAGCAGAGAGTGTTTGAGAACCAGGACATCCGTAGGGAGACCAAGGGGCTTGTCTATAAAACTATTGTCCTCCCAACCCTGTTATATGCCTGCAAGATGTGGACTGTCTACAGACGTCAACATTGAGACTGAAATAGAATCATAGAATCATAGAATCAAAGAGTTGGAAGAGACCTCATGGGCCATCCAGTCCAACCCCCTGCCAAGAAGCAGGAATATTGCATTCAAATCACCCCTGACAGATGGCCATCCAGCCTCTGTTTAAAAGCTTCCAAAGAAGGAGCCTCCACCACACTCCGGGGCAGAGAGTTCCACTGCTGAACGGCTCTCACAGTCAGGAAGTTCTTCCTAATGTTCAGATGGAATCTCCTCTCTTGTAGTTTGAAGCCATTGTTCCGCGTCCTAGTCTCAAAGGAAGCAGAAAACAAGCTTGCTCCCTCCTCCCTGTGGCTTCCTCTCACATATTTATACATGGCTATCATATCTCCTCTCAGCCTTCTCTTCTTCAGGCTAAACATGCCCTGCTCCTTAAACCGCTCCTCATAGGGCTTGTTCTCCAGACCCTTGATCATTTTAGTCGCCCTCCTCTGGACACATTCCAGCTTGTCAATATCTCTCTTGAATTGTGGTGCCCAGAATTGGACACAATATTCCAGGTGTGGTCTAACCAAAGCAGAATAGAGGGGTAGCATTACTTCCTTAGATCTAGACACTATGCTCCTATTGATGCAGGCCAAAATCCCATTGGCTTTTTTGGCCGCCACATCACATTGTTGGCTCATGTTTAACTTGTTGTCCACGAGGACTCCAAGATCTTTTTCACACGTACTGCTCTCGAGCCAGGCGTCCCCCATTCTGTATCTTTAGCATTTCATTTTTTCTGCCAAAGTGGAGTATCTTGCATTTGTCACTGTTGAACTTCATTTTGTTAGTTTTGGCCCATCTCTCTAATCTGTCAAGATCGTTTTGAATTCTGCTCCTGTCCTCTGGACTATTGGCTATCCCTCCCAATTTGGTGTCGTCTGCAAACTTGATGATCATGCCTTCTAGCCCTTCATCTAAGGCATTAATAAAGATGTTGAACAGGACCGGGCCCAGGACGGAACCCTGCGGCACTCCACTTATAAATACAACGCCGCCTGAGCTCTGCGAGTACAGCATTCTTCCAAATGAAGCCGAGAGTGTTTGAGGACTGGGACATCGGGCATGCCCCAACTCTGGCAGTCTTTAAGAGGAGCTTGAAAACGTGGTTGTTCCAGTGTGCCTTCCCAGAATAATGAACCCTTAGCATTATGTCCTCCAAAGCACTTTATACCGATTTAGGACTGCTTGTATGTCTCCATCAATGCCCCATCTCCTTTATCTTGTTCATGCCTAGCATTATTGTGGGCTCAGCCTCATGTAAGCCGCACCAAGTCCCATGGGGAGATGGTGTTGTTGTTGTTCATTTGTTCAGTCGTCTCCGACTCTTCGTGACCTCATGGACCAGCCCACGCCAGAGCTCCCTGTCGGCCGTCACCACCCCCAGCTCCTTCAAGGTCAGTCCAGTCACTTCAAGGATGCCATCCATCCATCTTGCCCTTGGTCGGCCCCTCTTCCTTTTGCCTTCCACTTTCCTCAGCATCATTGTCTTCTCTAGGCTTTGCTGTCTCCTCATGATGTGGCCAAAGGACTTCAACTTTGTCTCTAGTCTCCTTCCCTCCAGTGAGCAGCCGGGCTTTATTTCCTGGAGGATGGACTGGTTGGATCTTCTCGCAGTCCAAGGCACTCTCAGAACTTTCCTCCAACACCACAGTTCAAAAGCATCGATCTTCCTTCGCTCAACCTTCCCGAAGGTCCAGCTCTCACATCCATAGGTTACTACAGGGAATACCATGGGGGAGATGGTAGCGGGGTATAAATAAAGTTTTATTATTATTATTATATTATTATTATTATTATTATTATCTGTAGGGAAACCAAGGGGCTTGTGTATAAAGCTATTGTCCTCCCAACTCTGCTATATGCCTGCGAAACGTGGACTGTCTACAGATGTCACATGCAACTCCTGGAATGATTCCATCAGCGCTGTCTCTGGAAAATCCTGCAAATCTCTTGGGAAGACAGGCGGGGAAGAAGCAAAGACCACCAGCATTGAAGCGATGGTCCTCTGCCATCAACTCCTCTGGACCGGCCACGTTGTCCGGATGCCCGACCATCGTCTCCCAAAGCAGTTGCTCTACTCTGAACTCAAGAATGGAAAACGGAATGTTGTTGGGCAGGAAAAGAGATTGAAAGATGGGCTCAAAGCCAACCTTAAAAACTCTGGCATAGACACTGAGAACTGGGAAGCCCTGGCCCTTGAGCGCTCCAGCTGGAGGTCAGCTGTGACCAGCAGTGCCGCAGAATTTGAAGAGGCACGAATGGAGGGTGAAAGAGAGAAATGTGCCAAGAGGAAGGTGCATCAAGCCAACCCCAACTGGGATCACCTTCCACCTGGAAACTGATGGAAGATGCAGGTCAAGAAGAGGGCTCCACAATCCCCTATGGACCCACCCTGAGGAGTAAGTAAACAATCCCTTTCCTTAGATCCATCAACACTTTTCATCATGGGAGAGGGAGAGCAAGAGAGGCCTCCTCCTCCTTTGGAGAAAGCCATTTCCTTTGGGCGTCCCTTCCAATCCCAAGTGGGCTGTTCACACGACTTCCGGGGGAGCCAGTGCCCAGGCTAAAGATGGCCGCTGCGCCTTCGTGAGGTCACTTCCGGAATAAGTCCTCTCTCTATGGTTGAGAGGCCACTCCGGAAGAGGGCCTCTCTCACTCTCTCTCTATGGTTGGAGCTTCCTAGAGGGCCAGGAGGAAGAGAAGGAGGAGGAGGTGGGTTTGAGGAAGGGTGGGAGAAGGGAGGTCTTGGTTGTGAGAACAAGGGTTCTGCCCAATTCTATTGTTGGTGGGGTATAGAATACTCTTTGGTTGTGGGAGAACTATAAATCCCAGCAACTACAACTCCCAAATGTCAAGGTCTGTTTTCCCCAAACTCCACCAGTGTTTACATTCGGGCATAGTGAGTATTCGTACCAAGTTTGGTCCAGATCCATCATTGTTTGAGTTCACAGTGCTCTCTGGATGTAGGTGAACTACAACTCCCAAACTCAAGGTCAATTCCCACCAAACTCTTCCAGTATTTTCTGTTGGTCATGGGAGTTCTGTGTGCCAAGTATGATTGAATTCCATCATTGGTGGGGTTCATAATGATCTTTGTTTGTAGGTGAACTATAAATCCCAGCAGTTACAACTCCCAAATGTCAAGGTCTATTTCCCCCAAACTCCACCAGTGTTTACATTCGGGCATAGTGAGTATTCGTACCAAGTTTGGTCCAGATCCATCATTGTTTGAGTCCACACTGCTCTCTGGATGCAGGTGAACTACAACTCCAAAACTCAAGGTCAGTGCCCACCTAACCCTTCTAGTGTTTTCTGTTGGTCATGGGGGTTCTGTGTGGGAAGTTTGGCCCAATTCTATTGTTGGTAGGGTTCACAATGCTCTTTTATTGTAGGTGAACTATAAATCCCAGCAACTACAACTCCCAAATGTTAAGATTCTATTTTCCCCAAACTCCACCAGTGTTTACATTTGGGCATATGAAGTATTCGTGCCAAGTTTGGTCCAGATCCACCATTGCATGAGTCCATAGTGCTCTCTGGATATAGGTGAACTATAACTCCCAAACTCAAGGTCAATGCCCATCAAACCCTTCCAGTGTTTTCCATTGGTCATGGGAGCCAAATTTGGTTCAAATCCATCGCTGGTGGAGTTCAGAATACTCTTTGATTATAAGTGAACTATAAATCCCAGCAACTACAACTCCCAATTACAAAATCAATCCTCCCCCAACCCCACAAGCATTCACATTTGGGTGTATTGGGTATTTGTGGCCAGTTTGGTCCAGTAAATGAAAATGCATCCTGCATATTAGATATTTACATTATGATTTATAACAGTAGTAAAATTACAGTTGTGAAGTAGCAACGAAAACAATATTATGGTTGGGGGTCACCACAACATGAGGGACTGGATTCAGGGGTCACGGCATTAGGAAGGTTGAGAAACACTGACCTAGAGCTTCGGAGAGCTTTTGTTCTACCATCTGAAAGTTCCCTGCTTGAGCAGTGATGGCACGATCATCAGCGTAGATGAAACTCCCTGTCCCTTCTGGCAGTGGCTGGTCATTTGTGTAGATGTTGAACATGGATGGAGCAAGCACGCTCCCCTGAGGCAGGCCGTTCTTCTGTTTCCGTATAATAATAATAATAATAATAATAATAATAATAATAATAATAATAATAATAATAATATTTCCCGGCTTGTGATCCCACCAGTTCTTTGTTGCAGGCAGATGGCGTTTGTGGCACAAGTTCCAGTGAATCATCTGAGCAACAGTGTTGTGCCTCTGCTTGGAGTCTGTCTGCGCAATCTTCTTGCAGCAGCTGAGAATGGGATCTGTTGTTTCACCTGCTTCCTTGCAGAGTCTACACTTGGGATCTGTTGTCGACTTTTCAATTCCGGCTTTGATGGCCTTGGTTCGAATGGCTTGTTCTTGGGCTGCCAGAATCAGGCCTTTATAACCCAGGAACAAAAACTGTGTTGCATAGGGTAATGCAGGCATGGGCAAATTTCATCCCTCTGGGTGTTTTGGACTTCAATTCCCACAATTCCTCTTCATCTAGATTTACAGCCATGGGCCAATTTTGGCCTTCCCTCCAAGTGTTTTGGACTCCAACTCCCACAATTCCTAACGGCCTACTGGCCGTTAGGAATTGTGGGAGTTGGAGTCCAAAACACTTGGAGGGAAGGCCAAAGTTGGCCCATGCCTTTGACCTCTTGGAACCCCCATCAAGGGATCATCTGCATACCCACATTGCGGGAGTTGAAGTCCAAAACACCTGGCTGGTGGGAAGAAGTTGGCCTACGGCTGACCTAAACATTAGGAAGATCCAGCAGACAAGAGTCTTTTGTCCCACCCCAGTCATTCCACCCTTTTTCCTAGTTCCAACAGACCTCACTACCTCTGAGGATGCTTGCCATAGATACAGGCGAAAGGTCAGGAGAGAATGCTTCTAGACCATAGCCATATAGCCCTAAACAACCCAACAACCCATTAGGAAGATCTTCCTGACAATTAGACATGGTAGAATTTGCTACTGCCTGGGAGTCTCCTTCTCTGGAGTTTGGATGGCTATCTGTTGGGAAGGCTTGGATTGTGTGTTGGGGGAGCCCGAACAAACCTACAACAACCCATTAGGAAGATCTTCCTGACAATTAGACATGGTAGAATTTGCTACTGCCTGGGAGTCTCCTTCTCTGGAGTTTGGATGGCTATCTGTTGGGAAGGCTTGGATTGTGTGTTGGGGGAGCCCGAAAAAACCTACAACAACCCATTAGGAAGATCTTCCTGACAATTAGACATGGTAGAATTTGCTGCTGCCTGGGAGTCTCCTTCTCTGGAGTTTGGATGGCTATCTGTTGGGAAGGCTTGGATTGTGTGTTGGGGGAGCCCGAACAAACCTACAACAACCCATTAGGAAGATCTTCCTGACAATTAGACATGGTAGAATTTGCTACTGCCTGGGAGTCTCCTTCTCTGGAGTTTGGATGGCTATCTGTTGGGAAGGCTTGGATTGTGTGTTGGGGGAGCCCGAAAAAACCTACAACAACCCATTAGGAAGATCTTCCTGACAATTAGACATGGTAGAATTTGCTGCTGCCTGGGAGTCTCCTTCTCTGGAGTTTGGATGGCTATCTGTTGGGAAGGCTTGGATTGTGTGTTGGGGGAGCCCGAACAAACCTACAACAACCCATTAGGAAGATCTTCCTGACAATTAGACATGGTAGAATTTGCTACTGCCTGGGAGTCTCCTTCTCTGGAGTTTGGATGGCTATCTGTTGGGAAGGCTTGGATTGTGTGTTGGGGGAGCCCGAAAAAACCTACAACAACCCATTAGGAAGATCTTCCTGACAATTAGACATGGTAGAATTTGCTACTGCCTGGGAGTCTCCTTCTCTGGAGTTTGGATGGCTATCTGTTGGGAAGGCTTGGATTGTGTGTTGGGGGAGCCCGAAAAAACCTACAACAACCCATTAGGAAGATCTTCCTGACAATTAGACATGGTAGAATTTGCTACTGCCTGGGAGTCTCCTTCTCTGGAGTTTGGATGGCTATCTGTTGGGAAGGCTTGGATTGTGTGTTGGGGGAGCCCGAAAAAACCTACAACAACCCATTAGGAAGATCTTCCTGACAATTAGACATGGTAGAATTTGCTACTGCCTGGGAGTCTCCTTCTCTGGAGTTTGGATGGCTATCTGTTGGGAAGGCTTGGATTGTGTGTTGGGGGAGCCCGAAAAAACCTACAACAACCCATTAGGAAGATCTTCCTGACAATTAGACATGGTAGAATTTGCTACTGCCTGGGAGTCTCCTTCTCTGGAGTTTGGATGGCTATCTGTTGGGAAGGCTTGGATTGTGTGTTGGGGGTCAGACTAGGTGACCCTCTCTGATTCTATTCTATTCTCTCTGATTCTATTCCATGCGCAGGCCTGCCTCTTGAGGAAGATGTCCTTGCTGTTGGACGTCCACCGGGGTTTGCCCTTTCCCGGCTCTCCTCGTCGTGTGTCCCTCGTCTCCGGCTCCTGCCTCTACTTCCACTACGGCTGTGACGGCCTGGATGACCGAGGCTGGGGGTGCGGCTACCGGACACTGCAGACGTTGTGCTCCTGGCTGGTGGCCTCGGCCGACCAGCAACACATTGATCCCCGCCCAGTGCCTTCCTTGACGGAAATCCAGGCCTCCCTGGTTGAGATGGGGGACAAGCCCCCTTCCTTTGCCGGCTCCAAGGACTGGATCGGCACCGTGGAAGCGGCTTTGTGCCTGGACCACTTCTATGCCGTTCCGGGCAAGCTGCTCCACGTCCCCTGCGGCCGGGAGCTCGACACGCAGCTGGAGACCTTGTACAACCATTTCCAGGCAGGCGGGGGTCCCGTCATGATGGGAGGGGACCGAGACAACTCCTCCAAGGGGTTGCTGGGCGTCTGCTCCGGCCCCCAAGGGCATCACCTCCTGGTTCTGGATCCGCACTATTACGGCAGGGCTGGCTCCCTCCCGAAGAGAGAGTTGCAGGCGAGCGGCTGGGTTTCTTGGAGGGGACTCGAGTCCTTTGAGGAGAGCTCCTTCTACAATCTCTGCCTGCCCCAGTTCTGGACCAAAGGGTCTCCTCCCTCGTGAAACCAATAATAATAATAATAATAATAATAATAATAATCACTAGGTTCTTGTGGGTTTTTTCGGGCTATAGGCCATGTTCTAGAGGCATTTCTCCTGACGTTTCGCCTGCATCTATGGCAAGCATCCTCAGAGGTAGTGAGGTCTGTTGGAAATAGGAAAATGGGTTTATATATCTGTGGAATGGCTGGGGTGGGACAAGGAGCTCTTCTCTGCTGGAGCTAGGTGTGAATGTTTCAACTGATCACCTTCATTAGCATTTGAAGGCCTGCCTGAGCCTGGGAAAATGTTCTGTTGAGAGGTGTTAATCTGTGCCTGGTTGTTTCCTCTGTATTGTCGAAGGTTTTCATGGCTGGAATCACTAGGTTCTTGTGGGTTTTTTCGGGCTATAGGGCCATGTTCTAGAGGCATTTCTCCTGACGTTTCGCCTGCATCTATGGCAAGCATCCTCAGAGGTAGTGAGGTCTGTTGGAAATAGGAAAATGGGTTTATATATCTGTGGAATGACTGGGGTGGGGCAAAGAGCTCTCTGCTGAAGCTAGGTATGAATGTTTCAGCTGACCACCTTCATTAGCATTTGAAGGCCTGGCTGAGCCTGGGAAAATGTTCTGTTGAGAGGTGTTAATCTGTGCCTGGGAGTCTCTTTCTCATGTATTGTCGAAGGCTTTCATGGCTGGAATCACTAGGTTCTTGTGGGTTTTTTCGGGCTCTAGGGCCATGTTCTAGAGGCATTTCTCCTGACGTTTCGCCTGCATCTATGGCAAGCATCCTCAGAGGTAGTGAGGTCTGTTGGAAATAGGAAAATGGGTTTATATATCTGTGGAATGACTGGGGTGGGGCAAAGAGCTCTTCTCTGCTGAAGCTAGGTGTGAATGTTTCAGCTGACCACCTTCATTAGCATTTGAAGGCTTGGCTGAGCCTGGGAAAATGTTCTGTTGAGAGGTGTTAAGATGTGCCTGGTTGTTTCCTCTCTGCTGTTTTGCTGTAGTAATTTTAGAGTTTTTTAATACTGGTAGCCAGATTTTGTTCATTTTCATGGTCTCTTCCTTTCTGTGAAATTCATAGAATCATAGAATCAAAGAGTTGGAAGAGACCTCATGGGCCATCCAGTCCAACCCCCTGCCAAGAAGCAGGAATATTGCATTCAAATCACCCCTGACAGATGGCCATCCAGCCTCTGTTTAAAAGCTTCAAAGAAGGAGCCTCCACCACACAGAGAGTTCCACTGCTGAACGGCTCTCACAGTCAGGAAGTTCTTCCTCATGTTCAGATGGAATCTCCTCTCTTGTAGTTTGAAGCCATTGTTCCCGCGTCCTAGTCTCCAGGGAAGCAGAAAACAAGCTTGCTCCCTCCTCCCTGTGGCTTCCTCTCACATATTTATACATGGCTATCATATCTCCTCTCAGCCTTCTCTTCTTAAGGCTAAACATGCCCAGTTCCCTAAGCCGCTCCTCATAGGGCTTGTTCTCCAGACCCTTGATCATTTTAGTCGCCCTCCTCTGGACACATTCCAGCTTGTCAATATCTCTCTTGAATTGTAGTGCCCAGAATTGGACACAATATTCCAGATGTGGTCTAACCAAAGCAGAATAGAGCATGGGGAGCATGACTTCCTTAGATCTAGACACTATGCTCCTGTTGATGCAGGCCAAAATCCCATTGGCTTTTTTTGCCGCCACATCACATTGTTGGCTCATGTTTAACTTGTTGTCCACGAGGACTCCAAGATCTTTTTCACACGTACTGCTCTCGAGCCAGGCATTGTCCCCCATTCTGTATCTTTGCATTTCATTTTTCCTGCCAAAGTGGAGTATCTTGCATTTGTCACTGTTGAACTTCATTTTGTTAGTTTTGGCCCATCTCTCTGTGTGCCTGGGGCAATCTTTTGTCCACATGCTTCTTGTGGATTTCAGTGGCTTCTCTGTGTAGTCTGACATGGTGGTTGTTGCAGTGGTCCAGCATTTCTGTGCCCCACCCCAGTCATTCCACAGATATATAAACCCATTCTCCTAATTCCAACAGACCTCACTACCTCTGAGGATGCTTGCCATAGATGCAGGCGAAACGTCATGAGCCAACAATGTGATGTGGCGGCAAAAAAAGCCAATGGGATTTTGGCCTGCATCAATAGGAGCATAGTGTCTAGATCTAAGGAAGTAATGCTACCCGTCTATTCTGCTTTGGTTAGACCACATCTGGAATATTGTGTCCAATTCTGGGCACCACAATTCAAGAGAGATATTGACAAGCTGGAATGTGTCCAGAGGAGGGCGACTCAAATGATCAAGGGTTCTGGAGAACAAGCCCTATGAGGAGCGGCTTAAGGAGCTGGGCATGTTTAGCCTGAAGAAGAGAAGGCTGAGAGGAGATATGATAGCCATGTATAAATATGTGAGAGGAAGCCACAGGGAGGAGGAGGGAGCAAGCTTGTTTTCTGCTTCCTTGGAGACTAGGATGCGGAAAAATGGCTTCAAACTACAAGAGAGGAGATTCCATCTGAACATGAGGAAGAACTTCCTGACTGTGAGAGCCGTTCAGCAGTGGAACTCTCTGCCCGGAGTGTGGTGGAGGCTCCTTCTTTGGAAGCTTTTAAACAGAGGCTGGATGGCCATCTGTCAAGGGTGATTTGAATGCAAAATTCCTGCTTCTTGGCAGAATGGGGTTGGACTGGATGATGGCCCGTGAGGTCTCTTCCAACTTTGATTCTATGATTCTATGAAATGCCTCTAGAACATGGCCATACAGCCCGAAAAAACCTACAAGAACCCAGTGATTCCAGCCATGAAAGCCTTCGACAATACAATAATAATAACAATAATAATAGCACTTTATTTCTACCCCGCTACCATCTCCCCAAGGGACTCGGTGCGGCTTACATGAGGCCGAGCCCACAATACATCAATACAAGCAATAACAACCACAATACAAGCAATTAAAATAAATCACATACAGAATAGCATGAACATTAACAATAACACAACACACCTTTAAAATCTGTGGCTAGGCCAAATGTCATCAAAATTTAAAAATAATGCTGGACATGGACAAGATAAGGGAGTGGGGCGTTAGTGGGCAATCAAAGAGGAAGAGTTTTGTTGACCTTACCTAAGCTCCTGCACTTTAATTTGGCTCTCTTTCCTGAAATCTTGACACTTTAATAGCTTAGGGCATTGCCCTTCTAGCCCGGCCCTCTTGAATTTTTCCCTTTCCTTTGGCTCTATTTAAAAACCATTGCACTTACTTTGAGCCCGAACCTAGCATCAATTTTTGTTCAGCCATTTATTTTATTTATTTGTCCTGTCAGGGCAACCAGTCAATTGTATTACATTTCTAACAGAACAAAACAAACAAGCAGACAAAACACAAAATTTGCAAGCATGGTAGTTGATTAGATGTCCTTTGACCAGTATCTGGCCCCTTGGAGTGCCTCTGGAGTTGCTGCAAGAAGGTCCTCCCTTGTGCGTGTGGCAGGGCTCAGGTTGCATTGCAGCAGGTGGTCAGTGGTTTGCTCCTCTCCACACTCGCATGACGTGGATTTCACTTTGTGGCCCCATTTCTTGAGGTTGGCTCTGCATCTGGTGGTGCCAGAGCGCAGTCTGTTCAGTGCCTTCCAAGTCACCCCGTCTTCTGTGTACCCAGGGGGGAGCAGCCATTGGTTGAGGTTCTGGTTTTGAGCCTGCCACTTTTGGACTCTCGCTTGCTGAGGTGTTCCAGCAAGTGTCTCTGTAGATCTTAGAAAACTATTTCTTGATTTAAGTCATTGACATGCTGGCTGATACCCAAACAGGGGATGAGCTGGAGATGTCTCTCCCTTCGGTCGTTTCACTATTGGCTGCTCCTTCCCGGCGGATGTCAGGTGGTGCAATACCGGCTAAGCAGTGTAATTTCTCCAGTGGTGTAGGGCGCAGACACCCCGTGATAATGTGGCATGTCTCATTAAGAGCCACATCCACTGTTTTAGTGTGGTGAGATGTGTTCCACACTGGGCATGCGTACTCAGCAGCAGAGAAGCATAGCGCAAGGGCAGATGTCTTCACTGTGTCTGGTTGTGATCCCCAGGTTGTGCCAGTCAGCTTTCGTATGATATTGTTTCTAGCACCCACTTTTTGCTTGATGATCAGGCAGTGCTTCTTGTAGGTAGAGCACGGTCCAGAGTGACTCCCAGGTATTTGGGTGTGCTGCAATGCTCCAGTGGGATTCCTTCCTTCCCAGGTAATATCCTCAGAGCTCGGGATGCTTGTCTGTCCTTGAGATGAAAAGCACATGTCTGTGTTTTAGATGGGTTAAGGATCAGCTGGTTTTCCCTGAAATAGGCAGTAAGAGCACCTTGAGCTTTGGAGAGCTTATGTTCTACCATCTCAAAGCTCCCTGCTTGAGCGGTGATGGCACAATCATCAGCATAGATGAAGCTCTCTGTCCCTTCTGGCAGTGGCTGGTCATTTGTGTAGATGTGGAACATGGATGGAGCAAGCACGCTCCCCTGAGGCAGGCCGTTCTTCTGTTTCCGCCATCTGCTTCTCTGGCCCTGGAACTCAACAAAAAAGCTCCTGTTTTGTAGCAGGTTTCCTATGAAGAGGGTGAGGTGGTCGTCCTTTGTGATGTTATACATTTTTCTCAGGAGGAGGCAATGGTGGTTCACAGTCTCATAGGCTGCTGACAAGTCTATGAAGACACCTCCTGTGATCTGCTGCCTTTCAAAGCCATCTTCTATGTGCTGGGTCAGGTTCATCATTTGCGATGTGCAGCTTTTGCCTTTTCTGAAGCCAGCTTGCTGTGGGATCAGACAGGGGTCTATATTTTCTATAATTCTATGCAAAATAAGTCTCTCTCGAACTTTGTAGAGGTGGCACAACAGGGAGATTGGTCTATAGCTTTTTGGGTGATGACGGTCTTTGCCTGGCTTCAAGATGGCGATGACTCTTGCTTTCCTCCAGATTTTGGGGATCTGACAGGATGCCGTGCAGTTGTTCATCAGCTCCAGCAGCCAGCGCCTTGCTTTTGGGCCAAAGTTCTTGATTTGTTCCATCCGTAGATCATCCAGGCCAGCTGCTTTGCCATTTTTACAGCCAGGATATTGTTTTTAATGATGTTGCTCTGTGATTGTAATATGTTTTTTATTTAATTGCTGTTTGTTGATTTTATTTTAATGTGTTTGTTTTAATTTGTATTTTCGAGCATGTCCCTTTGTAAGCCACCCTGAGTCTCCTCGGGGAGATGGAGGCAGGGTATACAAATAAAGCTGTTGTTGTTGTTGTTGTTGTTGTTGTCTGAATGCCCTTTCCTCTCTGAAATTCTATCCTAGTTATATATTTCACCTGGTCATGCTCAGCATTATTTTTTAAATTTTTAATTATTACATTTGGCCCAGCCATAGATTTTTAAGCTTTGTTGTGCTATTGTTAATGCTTACTGCTTGTTTTTTTGTTTATGAGTTTCATTTTATTGTTTTGTATTGCTGTTGTTGTTGTTTTGCTGATGTATTGTGGGCTCGGCCTCATGTAAGCCACAACGAATCCCTTGGGGAGATGGTAGCGGGGTACAAATAAAGTATTATTATTATTGGGTTGTTGTAGGTTTTTCCGGGCTATATGGCCTTGTTCTGGAAGCAATTTTTCTCCAGAACATGGCCATATAGCCCGGAAAAACCTACAACAACCCAGTGATTCCGGCCATGAAAGACTTCGACAATATTATTATTATTATTTATTTATTTATTTATTTATTTATTTATTTATTTATTTATTTGCTGCATTTGTTGACTGCCGCTCTCAGCCCTAGGGCGACTCGCGGCAGTGTACAACATATAAAAAACAGTTTACAATAAGTACAACAAGAAATCAACATATCAAATTACACACTAATCTAAATTACGCTAACTAATCCGCATCGTCACAACATAGAATCATAACCAATCTCATAGTCCATATTCCGTTCCAATTGTCATTACCAGCTAATATAGCACTCAGTTAAATGCCTTCTCAAAAAGCCAGGTCTTTAGGCTCTTACGGAAAGCCATAAGGGAGGGCGCCTGTCTGATGTCAACAGGGAGGGTGTTCCACAGCCGGGGGGCCACCACCGAGAAGGCCCTTTCTCTCGTCCCCGCCAGGCGTGCCTGTGAAGCAGGCGGGATCGAGAAGGGCCTCCCCAGAGATCTCAAAGCCTCGTGGGCTCATAGCCGAGAGGCGGTAAGGTATTTTGGGCCGGAACCGTTTAGGGCTTTGTAGGATAACACCAGCACCTTAATTGGGCCCGGTAGCAGATCGGCAGCCAGTGGAGCTGGGACAACAAGGGCGTTGTATGCTCCCTGCGTCCCGCTCCCGTTAGTAACATGGCTGCCGCGCGCTGGACTAGCTGAAGCTTCCGGGCTGTCTTCAAGGGCAGCCCCACGTAGAGAGCGTTGCAGTAGTCAAGGCGGGATGTGACCAGAGCGTGTACCACCGTGGCCAAGTCAGACTTCCCAAGGTACGGGCGCAGCTGGCGCACGAGCCTGAGCTGTGCAAATGCTCCCCTGGTCACCCCTGAAACCTGGAGATCCAGGCTCAAAGATGAATCCAGAGTCACACCCAAGCTGCGAACCTGTGCCTTCAAGGGGAGTGCTGTCTTATTATTATTCTGTCTTATTATTATTATTATTATTATTATTATTATTATTATTATGATGGAGAAGAGCCAACCACTGACCACCTGCTGCAATGCACCCTGAGCCCTGCCACATGATGCACAAGGGAGGACCTTCTTGAGGCAACACCAGAGGCACTCCAAGTGGCCAGATACTGGTCAAAAGACATTTCATCAAATACCAAGCTTGCAAACTTTGTGTTTTGTCTGTCTGTCTGTCTGTCTGTTTGTTTGTTTGTTTTGTTTAAAATGTAATACAAATATCTGGTTGCTCCTGACACGATAAATAAATTATTATTATTATTATTATTATTATTATTATTACTTTATTTGTACCCTGCTAGCATCTCCCGAGGGAGCCCCCGGTGGCGCAGTGGTTTAAAGCACTGAGCTGCTGAGCTTGTTGATCGAAAGGTCGCAGGTTCGATTCCGGGGAGCGGCGTGAGCTTCCGCTGTCAGCCCTAGCTTCTGCCAACCTAGCAGTTCGAAAACATGCAAATGTGAGTAGATCAATAGGTACCGCTCCGGCGGGAAGGTAGCGGCGCTCCATGCAGTCATGCCGGCCACATGACCTTGGAGGTGTCTACGGACAACGCTGGCTCTTCGGCTTAGAAATGGAGATGAGCACCACACCCCAGAGTCAGACATGACTGGACTTAATGTCAGGGGACTACCTTTACCTTTACCTAGCATCTCCCGAAGGACTCGATGCGGCTTATAAAGGCCAAGGCTTCAAAACACAATACAACAAAACAACACCTAAAGCAAATTAAAACAGTTAAACAGTATAAACAACAAGCAATAAACAATACATCAAGACACTATAAAAACTGGGCCGGGCCAAAGCAATGGGTACAAGATTAAAAGTGCTGATGTGGCAGGAGGTATGCAGGATTATAGGGCAAGTGCAGTGTGCGGTGGGTGTGCAGCAATCTTAGTTCTAATAAAGTGCTTCTGGGACTTGTTATTGGAGATTCCTATTCGGGGAAGGCACATCGGAACAGCCAGGTCTTCAAGTTCTTTCTGAAGACTGCCAATGTAGGGGCCTGTCTAAGATCTTTTGGGAGGGCGTTCCAGAGTCGGGGGGCCACCACAGAAAAGGCCCTGTCTCGAGTCCCCACCAAGCATGCTTGCAACGCAGGCGGAATCACAAGCAGGGCCTCTCCGGATCAGCGAAGTGAATGTGTGGGTTCATAGACGGAGATGCGGTCACGCAGGTAGGCTGGTCCCAAACCGTTTAGGGCTTTGTAGGTAAGCACCTGCACCTTAAATTGGGCTCGGAAAATAAACGGCAGCCAGTGGAGCTCCTTGAACAGGAGGGTTGACCTCTCTCTGTAAGGAGCACCAGTTAACATCCTGGCCACTGGAATTTCCGAGCCGTTTTCAAGGGCAGCCCCACATAGAGCGCATTGCAGTAATCCAATCTAGAGGTGACCAAGGCATGGACCACCCCAGCCAGATCAGCCTTCGCAAGGTACGGTCGCAGCTGGCGCACGAGTCTCAACTGTGCAAACGCCCTCCCGGTCACCGCCGAAGCCTGAGCCTCAAGCGTGAGCGATGAGTCCAAGAGGACTCCCAAACTGCGGACCTGTGGTTTCAGGGGGAGTGCAACCCCGTCCAACACAGGTTGCCACCCTATACCCCGATCCGGTTTACGGTCGACCAGGAGGACTTCTGTCTTGTCGGGATTGATCTTCAGCTTGTTCATCCTCATCCAGACAGACACAGCGGCCAGGCACTCGTCCAGCACTCGAGGGGCCTCCTTGGAATTCGGTGGAAAAGAGTAGTAGAGTTGTGTGTCATCTGCATAGAGATGGCACCCAACTCCAAAACTCGGGATGACCTCTTCCCAAATATTAAATAATAATAACAATAATAATAATAAACAGGAAAGCGGAGGCCGTGGACCACTGTTCTAGAGCGCTTGAGCGGACTTCTTTGCGCGTCCGTGACATTTAATTAATATCCAAGGGGAGGCTTGCCAAGGAAGTGCAATCTGAAGTGTCTCCAAGCAGAGAGTCCATTGCTTTAGCCGTTAGAAGGCTAGCGTGACTTCTTGTTTCCAATCAAGATATTCTCTGCCTTCTGGGAAAAGATGGAAGGCGGAGGCAGAGGAGATGATGAGAGGTCGAGACTGTTATCTGAAGCCTCCGTGGCATTTGGAGAGTGGGACGGGGCCATGAAAGCTTTGCTCAAAACGACTGCACTCAGCCGCATTTGGCTTCAAAACAGAAAGCTTCTCGTTCAAAAAGAACAAATGGAAAGCCACAAAAGCCCTCCCAAGTGCATACAGATGACTCCAACCCAAAGTACAACAGCTTTAGCTTAGTCATTTGGTCTTCTAATGGTATTTCCAGCTTAATTTGCTCTTAAATCTGTCAAAGTCTCCTCCAGCATCGCATTTCAAATGAATTGATTCTCTTCCAGTTGGCTTCCTTCACATCCCCGTTTCACAACCATATATAGAAATGGGGAGTACATGGGCACGGATGGGCCTGACGTGAACACTCGCTGATATACCTTTACACTTGAGGATGCTGCCAAGTCCTTTTGGACAGTCAGAGTGCAAGTATCAGCTTTATTGACAGCAAGTGCGGCTTTCCCTCACTTAATGAAGCAGATCTCTTCCTAGACCAGTGGTTCTCAACCTTCCTCATACCGTTCCTCATGTTGTGGTGACCCCCAATCATAACATTATTTTTGTTGCTACTTCATAACTGTCATTTCACTACTGTTACAAGTTGTAATGTAGACATCTGATATGCAGGATGTATTTTCATCCACTGGACCAAATTTGTCATTTGGGAGTTGTAGTTGCTGGGACTTATAGTCCACCTACAATCAAAGAGCATTCTGAACTCCACCAGTGATGTAATTGAAACAATTTTAGCACACAGAACTCCCAAGACCAACAGAAAATACTAGAAGAGTTTGGTGGGCACTGACCTTGAGTTTTAGAATTGTAGTTCATCTACATCCAGAGAGCACTGTGGACTCAAACAATGATGGATCTGGACCAAACTTGGCATGAATACTCAATATGCCCAAATGTAAACACTGGTGGCATTTGGGGAAAATAGACCTTGACATTTGAGTGTTGTAATTACTGGGATTTATAGTTCACCTACAATCAAAGAGCATTCTGGACCCCATCAACAATAGAATTGGGCCAAGCTTCTCACACTTTGGCCACATCATGAGGAGACAGGAAAGCCTAGAGAAGACAATTATGCTGGGGAAAGTGGAAGGCAAAAGGAAGAGGGGCCGACCAAGGGCAAGATGGATGGATGGCATCCTTGAAGTGACTGGAGTGACCTTGAGGGAGCTGGGGGTGGTAACGGCCGACAGGGAGCTCTGGCGTGGGCTGGTCCATGAGGTCACGAAGAGTCAGAGATGACTGAACGAATGAACAACAACAACTCTCACACAGAACCCCCACGACCAACAGAAAACACTAGAAGGGTTTGGTGGGCACTGACCTTGAGTTTTGGAATTGTAGTTCACCTACATCCAGAGAGCAGTGTGGACTCAAACAATGATGGATCTGGACCAAACTTGGCATGAATCCTAATATGCCCAAATGTGAACACTGGTAGAGTTTGGGGGAAATAGAATCTTGGCATTTGGGAGTTGTAGTTGATGGGATTTGTACTTCACCTACAATTAAAGAGCGTTCTGAACTCCACCAATGATGGAATTGGGCCAAACTTCCCACACAGAACCCCCATGACCAACAGAAAATACTGTGTTTTCTGATGGTCTTTGGTGACCCCTCTGACACCCCCTGGCAATCCCTCCAGGGGTCCCAACTCCCAGTTTGAGAAATGCTGTCCTAGACATTATTTTTTCAAATAACAACCAGATGCTGGAAATGGAAATAACAGCTGAAGAATAAGAATAGGTTTTTCTTTACCGTGGTCTCTGTGAAATTGCACATATGGTATATCCTGTGCCTGTGCAGCCAGAAACAGAATCTTATAGAAAGCTTTAGATTCATTTTGGCAGAAGCCCCGCCCACTCTCCCCATAGAGTATATAGCCAGTGGGAAGGGCTACCGCCTCAGTTCCTTTAGTCCGCCGCAGCAGCTAGGGAATATTTCTTTCACTTTGACTAGCGTTTCTGGACTGCCTGATTGCCTTGACTCGGACTGTTTTACCTACTGCATGAACTCTCTTCATTCATTGGGACCATACATGGCAGCAGTCACTGGATTTGACTGCCCGAGATGACAGTCTTGCGGACGCTCCCCTTCACGCCACTTCTGTCAATCCCAGAGGCTCACTTGGTTGGATTCAAGGGGAGGGTCATGGGATTCAAGATCTGGGTCCTCTCGTTTGAGGAGTGAGTCCCATGATATCTCCTTTGGATGGGGATCCCTTCATCAGAACCATGGCAGGTGACATAGGTCTCCTTCCCAATACAGGGAAAGGCTTATGGGGGCTCACGATCAGAGGAATTTTTGGCATAGATCCCCACAGGGACATTATTACTATTTTGGTCATCTGCTCCTCTGCAGGCTCAGTATACCTTGCCATCCACCTTAATGGCTCCCCCCATGGCTACCACTTCAATGTTGCCCCCTCTGGCTGCCACCTCTATGGCGCCCCCATGGCTCCCCCTATTGAATTCCATTCGCTGCAGGTTTCTTCTCCAGCTCTTCCGGTTCAGGACTCCTTGCCCCCTCTGCCAATGATGACTCTGACTCCTCCAACAGCTCCCCAGAAGCTGTAGAAATATCGAATGAACCTGAATTGCCTCCCCCGATGAATTCAGTGCCTTTGATGGTGCATCTAATACAAGCCTTGAACCTTCCTGCATCTAAAGCACCTGCCCCAGTTGATGACCCCATCTTTTCCGTAGAAGAGCAGCTCTCACCGGCACCCACGTTGCTACCACTGTTGCTGTATCTTCTCCAGCTGCCACGTCATCTGACCTTGCTCTAGCCTCTGTTCTGCCAGTCTCTAAGTGTATTGACAACCTCTGCCATGTAGACCTTTCATCTGTAGAGTGGGTGGCGCACCTGTCCGAGCCAAATTCTGTGGTTATGGGTATAACACAATCCCATAAGTCAAAAAAAGCCCTTGTAAGCCCCATCTAACAAAGAGAGTAGGAAGACTGACTCAACGGGGAAAAGAGTGCATACTTCAGCTGGTCTCTTAATTCACTCAGCTCATTATGGGACTTACATAGGGGCCTATCAAATGTTTTGTGGTCCAAAATTGCCCCTTACCTTGGCCACCTCCCTAAAGGGGAACCATGTTTGGCTAAGGCTTTTCAGATGGAGGCCTC
Organism: Anolis sagrei ordinatus; assembly: GCF_025583915.1. Lineage (NCBI taxonomy): Eukaryota > Metazoa > Chordata > Lepidosauria > Squamata > Anolidae > Anolis > Anolis sagrei. The sequence goes on along the minus strand of NW_026847660.1, from coordinate 2,091,809 downwards.
ATCGTTGGCAAAACTATAAAAGGACTTGGTCAAACACATAGCAGATTCAACTTTATTTATATACGGCTCTATCTCCCCGAGAGGGACTCAGGGCGGTTCACTGAAACATACAAAGTAAACTGCATAACATCAATTTCACAAAACAACATAAGCATAAAATTATCACAACAACACATGTACATTAAACATGATCCTGCCTATTTAGAGAAATAAAAAAGCCGGGCCAAGGCTAGTGCAAACTCAAAAAAATGAGTGACCGGGAATGAAGTGCAGTGCTATAACAGGCTAATGGCAATAGCAGGTACGGGTCTGTGGCTGCTCGTTTCCAGGGCTTATGAGAGTAATAGGTAAGAGTGCAAGGTCATATTCAACACTGTATGGGTTGGACCAGAACTGGTCATTCTCAAAGGCTTGTTGAAACCACCAGGTCTTCAAGCTCTTATGAAAGGAGGGGAGTTGATCTCGAGCAAGAATTTAGGGGTCTTTGCCAGGAAGCAAAGACCAATCAGACTCACCAATGAGTCCATAGCCCTGGCAAGACAAAAAAAGCACCCAAGATTTTTCCCTGATTTTTCCCAATAAAAGTCTCACCATGTTAAAGAAAAGCCACCGAGTTTATTGCGTCCCAGCTGGTACGGATGTCAAACCACAATCCTTTGCCAAAGCTGACATGCTTAGCAAGGCAAAGGAGTACATATTTATAGAAATACAGAACTGTCAAATTCAAAATTCCTGCCCACCGCCCCTTTGCCAGCTTCGCTCTGATTGGCTAAAGTCGTCAGCTGGAGAGGAGGCGCGGCCGGCTTTGGTGCACTTTAGCCAATAGGGGAGCCAGCACCGCTTCGGCTCCTCACCCAATGCGAGCAGGAAACAAAGAACTGGGAGAAAAATGAGTGGATTATTGTGACTTAATATGTTGTCCGATGGCCAGCAATAATCCGGAGATTTCTCAAGCTGGCCTTGTATTGTCCTGAGAGGTTGAAATATGCAAAAGTGGCTGGCATGGCTGTCAAGCCCTAGTAATCTCTGATTCAAGATATGGGATCAATTGATTTTATCTGAGCACTGGTTTCAGCCAAGGGTGCAAAGACAATAGGTGAGGCAGATGGGGCACACCAGATCAAGATGTGCCTTTACTGATGAGTAATTGTGTCACCATGGGATGCTCCCCATGCTCCGAGGCCCGGGGGACATCATAGTTTCTGTCCATGCAAGAAGTCTTTGTTAAGTCCTTTTAACAATGGGGAAGGGGCCCCAGAGTCCATTGAGTCCTTATGGGGATGACTGCGAGTGCTGGAGGTCGGGATCCGTCTCGGAGAGTGAAGAAAATTACAGATCCTCTCTCATGAAGGACCAAGGCGGCCTGTCTGCATCTAGGGGATCCCAAGGGATGACCGTGACAGATTCCCCAGATTGGCAGGCTCACAGGGCATCAATGCGGTGGCATCGGGGAGCCAGCTAGGCTCCATGTTGAATTATTTGGAGGAAAAAATAGTTATTCCTGGTCCGGAGGGGTTAGCAGAGCAAAAGCAAGATAGCCATTAGTCTTAGAATTTGCCTAGGAGAAGAATGGCACCGATTTTGAAGCAATCTGTTGACTCGCAGATAAGGGGACCTGATGGGTTTCCATATCCGCGGTTCAGAGGAACGCAGTTTCAGCCTTCCCAGGACGTGAAAATCACATCCCGGGCATCTGCAGCCCGAGAGAGGAAAGGTCCATGTAGAGAAAAGTTTGGAGGCAGTAAAAGACACAAAGTCACACCAGGAAGAGAAAAAGTTACAATGAATTGGTACTTTATTGGGGGATTTGTTACAATGTTAGGAGAGGAGAAGAAAGTGAAGCAAAAGGAAAGATTCTTGATTGAAGCTGCTGCTGCTGTGACCACATTCCATGGAAGTTGGCCCAAGCGGGCAATGGAGAACCATGGAACTCCCTGCTGCAGGTCAGATTAGCTTGAAAGAAGGGAGTTCCGGGTTCGACCTCAGAAGGATGGGGCCTGTCTTATTTCCCTTTGAAAGGGCATTTCAGAGGTGGGCGCCACCACCGAGAAGGCCCTCTCTCTCATTCCCACCAACCGTACTTGTGATGATCTTGGGAGCAAAAGGGGGGCCTCCTCAGAAGATCTTAGAGTTCGCGCCGGTTCATAGAAGGAGATACGATTGTGGAGATAGGCAGGGCCCGAACCGTTTAGGGGCTTTATAGGTCATGACCTGCACCTTGAATTTGGCTCGGCAACTTATCAGCAACCAATAAAGCTGTTTTAATAGGGACATTGTATGCCCATTGTACCAATTGAAACTTCCGGGCCGTCTTCAAGGGCAGCCCTACGTAGAGCGCATTGCAGTAGTCCAGTCTGGATGTAACCAAGGCGTGGACCACCCTGGCCGAGTCAGACTTCACGAGGTATGGTCACAGCTGGCGCACAAGTTTGAGTTGTGCAAAGGCCCTCCCGGCCACCGCCGACACCTGAGCATCAAGCAACAGCGTTGAATCCAGGAGGAGCCCCAAGCTATGGACCTGCGCCTTCAGGGGGAGTGTAACCCTGTTGAGCACAGGTTGAGCACCCTGTTGAGCACAGGTTGAGCACACGGCCCCGCAACTGACCAGGAGGACCTCTGTCTTGTCTGGATTAAGCTTCAACCTGCTAGCCCTCATCCAGTCCATCGCAGCTGCCAGACACTGGTTCAAGTCTGGGAGGCTTCCTTGGAATTCGGAGGAAATGAGTCGTAGAGTTGGGTGTCATCTGCGTACATTACGATTCATAACAGAAGCACAATTACAGTTATGCAGTAGCAATGAAAAAAATATATTGTTGGCGGTCACCACAACATGAGGAACTGTATTAAGGAGTCACGGCATGAGGAAGGTTGATAAACACGGATAGAGAGTGTGACCATGCCAGTGAAGGCGAAATAGTCATGTAACTTATTATTGTTGGATGCTGTACCTAACTAGCGAAGCGCCATGTGCTAAGAGGGATTATAGGCTGACTAGTGACATAGAATCCTAGAGTTGGAAGAGACCTCCTGGGCCATCCAGTCCAACCCCATTCTGCCAAGAAGCAGGAATATTGTATTCAAATCACCCCTGACAGATGGCCATCCAGCCTCTGTTTAAAAGCTTCCAAAGAAGGAGCCTCCACCACACTCCGGGGCAGAGAGTTCCACTGCTGAACAGCTCTCACAGTCAAGAAGTTATTGTGAGTTTACTAGCACTCTGTTTCATGAATAGCCATATAAATGCGGAGACATTGGTCTTCGTCAGCTGCCCATTCGCTGCGTGATTGCATAGTCTGCTGCAGGCACACTGCTGCCACTGACGGTCTATGTCTCTCCAGCCCTCCCTCACCATCCTCCTGTGGGATATTGGCTTTGATGAACCTGGAAACTAAGTAGAAGGCAAACAACAAACAGTCACGTTGGTTGGCCAAAATAACTACAAAGCCCCAGCACTGCTTTCCGTCCAGCCCTACTCAAAGTACCGGTCAAGATATGAGTTTAGTTCAGGCAACAGAAAGCTGACTGGCACAAGCTGGGGATCACAACCAGACACAGTGAAGACATCTGCCCTTGTGCTATGCTACTCTGCTGCTGAGTATTCATGCCCAGTGTGGAACACATCTCACCACACTAAAACAGTGGATGTGGCTCTTAATGAGACATGCCGCATTATCACGGGGTGTCTGTGCCCTACCCCACCTGAGAAATTACACTGCTTAGCCGGTATTGCACCACTTGACATCCGCTGGAAAGTAGCAGCCAATAGTGAAAGGACCAAGGCAGAGACATCTCCAGCTCATCCTTTGTTTGGGCATCAGCCAGCATGTCAACGACTTAAATCAAGAAACAGTTTTCTAAGATCTACAGAGACACTCGTTGGAACACCCCAGCAAGCAAGAGTCCAAAAGTGGCAGGCTCAAACCCAGAACCTCAATCAGTGGCTGATACCAAACGAGACACTCCCCCCGGGCACACAGAAGACTGGGCGACTTGGAAGGCACTGAACAGACTGCGCTCTGGCACCACGAGATGCAGAGCCAACCTTCAGAAATGGGGCCACAAAGTGGAGTCCACGACAAGCGAGTGTGGAGAAAAGCCAACCACTGACCACCTGCTGCAATACAACCTGAGCCCTGTCACATGCGCAAGGGAGGACCTTCTTGCGACAATACCAGAGGCACTCCAAGGGGCCAGATCCTGATCAAAGGACATATAATCAACTACCAAGCTTGCAAACTTTGTGTTTTGTTTGTTTGTTCGTTCGTTTGTTAAAAAATGCAATACATCTGTTTGGTTTGCTCCTGACATGATAAATAAATAGGCAACAGTGTTTTTTATATATACAGCTCTACTTGAATGCTGGGTTTAGAAAAGGGTTTAGAAAAGGCAGAGGAACGAGAGACCAGATTGCCAATATCCGCTGGAGAATGGAGAAAGGCAGGGAGTGTCAGAAAAACATCTATTTCTGCTTCATTGACTCTTCTAAAGCCTTTGACTGTGTGGATCATAATAAATTGTGGCAAGTTCTTGGTGGGATGGGCATCCCAAGCCCCCTTCCCTCTCTCCTGAGGAATCTGGACAAGGACCAAGGAGCAACAGACAGAACTGACCACGGAGGAACAGACTGGTTCAAGATTGGGAAAGGCGTACGGCAAGGCTGCATCCTCTCACCCAACCTTTTTAACGTGTATGCAGAACACATCATGCGAGGATGTGCGGGGCTTGGGGAATGCAAAGCTGGGGTGAAAATGGCTGGAAGAAACAGTAACAACCTCAGATATGCAGATGACACCACTCTGATGGCCGAAAGCGAGGAGGAGCTGAGGAGCCTTCTAATCAAGGTGGAAGAAGAAAGCGCAAAAGCCGGGTTGCAGCTCAACATCAACAAAACCCAAGATCATGGCAACAAGAATGATTGACAACTGGGAAATAGAGGGAGAAAACGTGGAGGCCGTGACAGGGTTTGTATTTCTAGGCGCAAAGATGACTGCAGATGCAGACTGTGGCCAGGAAATCAGAAGACACTTCCTTCTTGGGAGGAGAGCAATGTCCAGTCTCGATAAAATAGTGAAGAGTAGAGACATCAGACTGGCAACAAAGATCCATTGCCTAGTCAAAGCCATGGTATTCCCTGTAGTCACCTACGGATGTGAGAGCTGGACCTTAGGGAAGGCTGAGCGAAGGAAGATCGATGCTTTTGAGCTGTGGTGTTGGAGGAAAGTGCTGAGAGTGCCTTGGACTGCGAGAAGATCCAACCAGTCCATCCTCCAGGAAAGAAAGCCCGACTGCTCATTGGAGGGAAGGAGACGAGAGGGAAAGTGGAAGTCCTTTGGCCACATCATGAGGAGACAGGAAAGCCTAGAGAAGGGAATGATGCTGGGGAAAGTGGAAGGAAAAAGGAAGAGGGGCCGACCAAGGGCAAGATGGATGGATGGCATCCTTGAAGTGACTGGACTGACCTTGAAGGAGCTGGGGGTGGTGACGGCCGACAGGGAGCTCTGGCGTGGGCTGGTCCATGAGGTCTCGAAGAGTCGGAGACGACTGAACTCTAAAATCCAAAGAGTAAATAAAGAACAACATTCAAAAAGATGGGAACTCCAGGCAGGAAACAATCAGGGACAGTTAATCCCCTTCCAATAAGGGATTACCTCTGGCAGTAAGAAGCCACACCTTGAAAACTTCTAGGACATTACATGCAGGTCAAGGTGACCAACTGAACCCTTCACATTTACCTCCAACAGACCAGAGGGAACATGAGAACTATGTTTCAGGATCTCAAAGGGTCTCCCATTGAGGAGGAACTAGCAGAAGTCATTTCGGAACCATTGGCAACCATCTTTGAGAGTTCTTGGAGAACGGGAGAAGTTCCAGCAGATTGGAGGAGGGCCAATGTGGTCCCAATCTTCAAGAAGGGAAAAAAGGATGACCCAAACAATGACCCATGTCCGGTCAGCCTCACGTCGATACCAGGCAAGATTCTGGAAAAGATTGTTAAGGAAGCGGTCTGCAAACACTTAGAAACAAATGCGGTCATCGCTAATAGTCAACATGGATTTATCAAAAACAAGTCATGCCAGACTCATCTGATCTCTTTCTTCGATAGAGTTACAAGCTGGGTAGATGCGGGGAATGCCGTGGATGGTAGCGTACCTGGATTTCAGTAAGGCCTTCGACAAGGTCCCCCATGACCTTCTGGCAAGGAAACTAGTCCAATGTGGGCTAGGCAAAACTACGGTGAGGTGGATCTGGAATTGGTTAAGTGGACGAACACAGAGGGTGATTCTCCCCAAGGCTTCCTCCTCTTCATCCTGGAAAGAAGTGACGAGTGGAGTGCCGCAGGGTTCCCCCCTGGACCCGGTCCTGCTCAGGATCTTTATTAATGACTTAGATGAAGGGCGAGAAAGGATCATCAAGTTTGCAGACGACACCAAATGGGGAGGGATAGCCAATACTCCAGAGGACAGGAGCAGGATTCAAAACGATCTTGACAGATTAGAGAGATGGGCCAAAACTAACAAAATGAAGTTCAACAGTGACAAATGCAAGATACTCCACTTTGGCAGAAAAAATGAAATGCAAAGAGACAGAATGGGGGACTATGCCTGGCTCGAGAGCAGGACGTGTGAAAAAGATCTTGGAGTCCTCGTGGTCAGCAAGTTAAACGTGAGCCAACAATGTGATGTGGCAGCAAAAAAAGCCAATGGGATTTTGGCCTGCATCAATAGGAGCCTAGTGTCTAGGTCCAGGGAAGTCATGCTCCTCATGCTCTATTCCGCCTTGGTTAGACCACACCTAGAATATTGTGTCCAATTCTGGGCACCACAATTCAAGAGAGATATTGACAAGCTGGAATGTGTCCAGAGGAGGGCGACTAAAATGATCAAGGGTCTGGAGAACAAGCCCTATGAGGAGCGGCTTAAGGAGCTGGGCATGTTTAGCCTGAAGAAGAGAAGGCTGAGAGGAGACATGATAGCCATGTATAAATCTGTGAGAGGAAGCCACAGGGAGGAGGGAGCAAGCTTGTTTTCTGCTTCCCTGGAGACTAGGACGCGGAACAATGGCTTCAAACTACAAGAGAGGAGATTCCATCTGAACATGAGGAAGAACTTCCTGACTGTGAGAGCCGTTCAGCAGTGGAACTCTCTGCCCCGGAGTGTGGTGGAGGCTCCTTCTTTGGAAGCTTTTAAACAGAGGCTGGATGGCCATCTGTCAGGGGTGATTTGAATGCAATTTTCCTGCTTCTTGGCAGAATGGGGTTGGACTGGATGGCCCAGGAGGTCGCTTCCAACTCTTTGATTCTATGATTCTGCTGCTCTAGAGACCAGGGCACAAGGGAGCCATGGGTTCAAATGGCAGGGAAAGAGATGTGCCTGGAAATATTAGGAAGAACTTCCTGAAAGTAAGAGCTGTTGGAGAGTGGCCTTGTCTTCTTCTCTGGAGGCTTTTCCACAGAGGCTGTCTATTGGGAGTGCTTTGATTGTGCCTTCTTGTATGGCAGGGGGCTAGACTGGATGGCTCTTGGGGTCTCTTCCAGCTCTAGGATTCTATATCAGGAGTAGCAATAGGGGGTCTCATGGAGACACTTTTTCTCTCTCATCCACCATCTCATCATCCTGACCAGGACCAAACCTTTTGGGAGAAGAGGAAGGGGAGGAAAGTGATATCGAGCAAGAATTTAGGGGTCTTTGCCAGGAGGCAGAGACCAGCCAGACCCATCGAAGAGAGTCCTTTCAGCCCTGGTGAGAAAAGAAGCACCCAATAGAGCTTTCCCTGATTTTCAATAAAAGTCTCACCAAGTTGAAGAAAATGCCCCCGAGTTGCCTTTATTTTTGTCCCAGCTGGTATGGATGTCAAGCTGAAATCCCTTGCCAAACACGGACATGTTTTGCAAGGCAGAACAGTACATTTTTATAGAGAAACAGAGCTGTCAAATTCAAATTTCCCGCCCCCACCCCCTCTGCTGGCTTCACGCTGATTGGTTGGATTCAGCCAATGGGAAAGCCAGCGCCGCTTCGGCTTCTCAGCCAATGGGGAGCGAGGAAGCGGTCCGAGCGGGAAACAATGAACCGGGAGGAAAAGATGATTGGATTAATTATTTTATTTATTTACTATGCTTGTATACCGCCCCTCTCAGTCCGGAGGTGACTCGAGGCTGTTTACATTTGGCAATCAATGCCCCACAAGACAAAATACGGTCAAAAACCATTACATATAGTATAAACTGTATAAAAACAATAACAATAAACAATTAAAATCATAAAATACAGTTCTCAGCATCTCATCGTTAAAATCATTTTCCATCGCATCGTCCTGTCGTTCCATGAGTCTCAATTAATCAGTTATACTGCGTCTGCAAATGCCTGCTCGAACAGCCAGGTCTTAACTCTCTTACGAAATGTCAGGAGGGAGGGGGCCGATCTAATGTCCCTAGGGAGGGTGTTCCATAGCCGGGAGGGGGGGGCACCTCTGAGAAGGCCCTGTCTCTCGTTCCCGGCAATTGGATCTGCGAAGAAGGCAGGACCGAGAGCAGGGCCTCTCCAGATGATCTTAAAAACTAGATGGTTCATAGGAAGAGATGCGTTCAGATAGGTAAACTGGGCCAGAACCGTTTAGGGCTTTAAAGGCTAAAGCCAGCACTTTGAATTGTGCCCGGTAGCAAATTGGCAGCCAGTGGAGCTGGCGCAACAGAGGAGTTGTGCGCTCCCTGAGTGCCGTTCCTGTTAACAACCTGGCTGCTGTCCATTGGACCAATTGAAACTTCCGAACAGTCTTCAAAGACAGCCCCACGTAGAGAGCGTTGCAGTAGTCTATATGGGATGTAACCAGAGCATGGACTACCGTGGCCAAATGACTTAATGTTCTGTCCGATTCCTGGCAATAACCCTAAAAGTCCTCAAGCCAGCTTTGTATTGTTCCATGCATGTGAAATAAACATTTATGGCGGGCACGAATGCCAAGCCCGGTCATCTCCAGTCCTGGATGTGGGATCAATTGTTGTTATCTGGTCTTAGGTTTCGGCCAAGGGTATGAAGACAATGAGTGAGGCAGTTGGGGCTCCCAAATCCTACTGAATGCAGGATGTCCCCTTTGTTGAAGAGTGATTGATTCACCATGGGGCACTTCCTTCAGGTGGCCATGCTCCGAGGCCCGAAGGTGTACGCATTGTATTGTTCATGCAAGAAGTCTTGGTTGAGTCCTTTTAGTTAGGGAAAAATCCATCTCAGGAAATGTAAAGATTTTCCCTGAGATTTCAATGTGCTGGGGTCACGAAGAGGTGGCATTTCATATTTTATACAGATACATATATGGGGTTCATCAGACATACATTCATAAAAGGGGGAAAAGAATTCATATCAACCCTCCCCACCCCCACCCAGAGTCCATCTCATAAAGTATGGAAAGCATAATGTTTTCTTGGCTAACCTTTAGCCTGGATATGTAAATGTTTCTCAGCTCAAAAGGGAGTCCCTTTTGTTTGTGAGTCGTTGACTGAGATGGGAAACCAATTGGAGAGCCATTAATTCTCTAGCCCAGGTGTGTCTCAGATTTATTTGTCGTGTCAGAACAACCAGTCAAATTATATTACATTTCTAACAGAAACAAAGCAAACAAGCAGATTACAAATTGTGAGTTTGGTAGTTGATTAAATGTCCTTTGACCAGTATCTGGCCACTTGGAGTGCCTCTGGTGTTGCCGCAAGAAGGTCCTCCATTGTGCATGTGGCAGGGCTCAGGTGCATTGCAGCAGGTGGTCAGTGGTTTGCTCCTCTCCCCACTCGCATGTCGAGGATTCCACTTTGTAGCCCCATTTCTGAAGGTTGGCTCTGCATCTCGTGGTGCCAGAGCGCAGTCTGTTCAGTGCCTTCCAGGTCGCCCAGTCCTCTGTGTGCCCAGGGGGGAGTCTCTCATTGGGTATCAGCCATTGGTTGAGGTTCTGGGTTTGGGCCTGCCACTTTTGGACTCTCGCTTGCTGAGGTGTTCCAGCGAGTGTCTCTGTAGATCTTAGAAAACTATTTCTAGATTTAAGTCGTTGACGTGCTGGGTGATACCCAAACAGGGGATGAGCTGGAGATGTCTCTGCCTTGGTCCTTTCACTATTGGCTGCTACTTCCCGGCGGATGTCAGGTGGTGCAATACCAGCTAGAAAGTGTAATTTCTCCCGTGGTGTGGGGCGCAGGCACCCTGTGATAATGCGGCATGTCTCATTAAGAGCCACATCCACTGTTTTAGCGTGGTGAGATGTGTTCCACACTGGGCATGCGTACTCAGCAGCAGAGTAGCACAGCGCAAGGGCAGATGTCTTCACTGTATCTGGTTGTGATCCCCAGGTTGTGCCAGTCAGCTTTCGTATGATATTGTTTCTAGCACCCACTTTTTGCTTGATGTTCAGGTCTCAGATGGAAAAATTCAAATGACTTTTGTGCCATGGTTTTTCAGTAATAAATTTGTTACCTTCTGCTATATATGAAATTTAGGGCATAAAACCTTGATTAAATGTACACACTATCTGACATGGGAAGGGTCCCTGTTGTTGTTGTTAGTGTCTTTGCAAATTGACCAAGACTTGACCCCTATTATCCAGCCTGATGTCCTTGTCCTTAGCAAAACTATAAGTTACTATCTCTTATGGGGGGTCATGTTCGACTTCAAAAGGGCAGGGAGGGGGCTTGGGGAGAACCCCTTCTGCCTGGCCTCCTCCGGCCAGCCATTCGGCCCACAAGTTAGAAAGTTGGCCCATGCCTGCTCTATACCCAGGGTCATGTAAATATTAGCTGGAAAGAGGCTGAGAATGGAAAACACTGAGAAGCCCTGATTGAAGGCATACATCAGTGGTTCTCAACCTGGGGGTCGGGACCCCTGGGAGGGGGTCACGAGGGGGTTTCAGAGGGGTCACCAAAGACCATCCAAAAACATATTTTCTGTTGGTCATAGTGAT